>JABSTQ010006952.1:0-108584 GCA_013358835.2 Ixodes persulcatus
TTTGTTTTTTGAAAATCGACTGTTGCTTGTGCACTTAGTGTGCACATGTCACTGTCGATAGGGAAGGAATTGGGTGAAAAAGAAAGGATAGAAAGAGAGGGGATTAGGTTTGGGGGGGGGTGGGGGAGAGCGGGGTGCAGGGGGTTGTCCTGGCCGTCGCCGGCATGTCGAGTCGTAGGACGACCCAAGCCTCAGGACGCAAAGCCTGTCGAAGTTTGATGTGGAGCCGTCTTAGTGCGAATAGCTAAATATCTTAAAGCTGCGGTGGCTGGTAGCTGTGCTCCAGGGCTAATATCGGCACGAACGTTCCGTTGAAGGAATGATGTTTCTTGTCTCGGTGGAACAAGGTGTGTCCGAAATCCAGGTTTCGTAATCAAGAGCTGGAGCGGAAGTTTGAGTAGTCGTGCCTTGTTCTGGTGTGTTGAACTGCAGGTGGTCTCCTAAAGAATTTCCAGGAGTGCCGTGTCCTTCAGGTAAGTTATTAGTTGTTTTAGTGCCACGTCTGTCACAGCTCGCGTTGCCCGCGGATGCAGAAGTTCCTCCAGGCTAGCGCTAGAGAGTCCGAGGCGGGAACAGGCGTGATGGAGGGCAGTACGCTCGTCATCGTAGTCGGTGCAGTGTAGGAGGAGGTGCTCGGCGTCGGCTGTTTCCTGACTGGTTTGGCAATTGGGGTTGAGATCAGGCCTGAAGCGGCCTATCCACGCTGGTGTAAAAGCGCTTCCGGTCCGCAGACGGTGGAGCACCGCGGCAGTGTGACGGTCCAGCCCTCGTGGGAGACGGGCTGAGAACGTGCCTGCGCCACTCTCGGGTCCGGATTCTGTCGTGTGATGGTTCTTCTCACTAGAAGCTTAGCGTCTGAGAAACGGGGAACTGTAGAAAGCGGACATCCGGGGTCCTTGTGAGCCTGCGCTGCTAGGGAATCGGCGACTTCGTTTCCCCTGATGCCACAATGACTGGGGATCCACTGGAAGACAATCTCATGGCCTTTCTTCTGGAGCTCAGTCGCATCTTGTGCGACTGACCGCGCCAGAGGCGTAGCCCTTTCTAGCCCCGATAGTAGCCCGAGAGCCGCTCTTGAGTCGCTCAGGATTACCCAGCTGAGCCCCCGTGCGCAGCCTGTCCGAATTCCCCAGAGCGCAAGTCGTATGGCCGCCAGCTCTGCGGTAGTAGAGGATGCCTGATGGGACAGGCGCTCCTGTACACCTATGGCTGCAGCTTCAAAGAAGGCCGCTGCTGTTGCTGTGCCTCCAGTAGAGTCCACCGACCCGTTGGTGAACACGCGCGTCCGCCCATTGTACTCCGCTTCCAAGTGGCTTTCCGTCAGCTGCCGAGCGGTTACCACTGCTGCGCTCTTCTTGGTCCGCAGCCCTGGTATGCAGATACTAACCCTCAAAGGGTGGGGATCTGTGTGCAGTGCTGGAAGTGGCGCTAGCGGTCCCGGTGTACCCGCGATGTCGCCTAAAGTGCAGAGGTGCGCTCCCAGTTCCGAATCTGTACGTTCGGCGATGCTCATCAAGAGTGTGATGGTAGAGCCGCAGTTGCTCATTCGGATGAGATGTCCGAGCGCTCGTTCTTGCAGAAGGTTTTCAACAGAATTCATACCTGCTTCGGTAAGAGTCTCTCGTGACGAGGCCGAACGGGGAACTCCGATGCAAATTCTTAGAGCTACACGTTGTGCTCTCTCTAGGTTCTCAATCTGATTGTCGCTCAATCGAATGAGCGGTAAGGCGTAGAGTGGGCGAGCCAGAATAAGTCCCTTGTATAGCTGTAGCAGCATCTGTTGTGATGTGCCCCAGGTAGTTCCACCTAGCACGCGGAGGATATTTGTGTGCGTTCTCATCCTCTGGAGCACCACCTGCATTGCTGGGCCCCAGGATAGTCTCCAGTCCAAGGTGAGCCCTAGATACGTTGCTGTCTTCTCCACTCTCACTGGGACATCTCCGATGAACAGGGTTGGAACTTTGAGGGTCTCCTTGGTGCGTAGCATAGAGCAACAGTCTTTTCAGCCGATGTTGTCAGGCCCAGTTGATGCAAGTGGTACACAGTGTTTGTAAGTGCTCTCTGGAGGGCGCATGCCATCCGTTGCCTACGGTAGCCCGGGGTCGTGGCCCAGAGCGCCACGTCGTCCGCATAGACAGTCATGCTTATCGGGAGTGCTGGTTCCTCGCCTACCCTTGCTGCGGCTGGGAGTGATGCAATCGCCAATGCAAACAGGAGCGGACTGACTACGCTCCCTTGAGGAACGCCACAGACGACTCGTCGGGGCTTGCTCAGCGCTCCGCCGACTCTTACGTACATGGTGCGTTCACTGAGGAATGCGCAAATGTAGTTAAGGGGTCGCCCACATACCCCGAAACGACGCAGGGCTGAGATGATGCTCCGGTGTGGGAGGGCGTCGAAGGCTTTGCGGACGTCTAGAAATACGGCCATCGCCGACCAACCTTGTGCCTTGGCCTGCTCCAGCGAGCTGGTGATGTCACCAATTGCGTCAGCGGTGCTCCTGTGGTGACGAAACCCCGAGAAGCAGTCTGGCAGAGCCCCAGCCGCCTCAAGGTGGTAGACTAGCCGACGTAGCACCATTCGTTCCATTACTTTGCCGAGGCATGATGTCAGTGAGATGGGTCTATAGGAGCTTAGTTGGTCTTGGGGTTTCCCGGGTTTCAGCAGCGGCACCGTGGTTGCTTTTCTCCACGCTTCTGGTATTTTAGCGGTCCTCCACACGTGATTGATAAGAGTCAGCATTGCTGGAACTGCCGACTCGTTGACGTTTCTCAGTGCTTGGTTGGTGATTCCGTCTGGGCCTGGGGCCGCACGGTGTCTCGGGAGAGCATCGAGGGCGTGCTGCAGTTCGTGCAGCGCGAAGTCTTTGTCTGGCTGTTGCATGGGGGTTACTGTTGGGCGACGGAACTTGCTCCAACCTTGGGGGGGCGGACCGGCAGCCGGCAGTGGTGGAACCTCAGTAAAAGCATCCGCGAGTAGTTCGGCCATCTCTGCTGACTGTAGGTTCATGGCTACGGCCATTCCAAGGACAGGGCTTCGGGGGATAGGGCGACCTGCTAGCGTTCTCGCCATCCGCCAGGCCCGGCTTCCTCCGGCTGGTTTGTCTAAGGTGGTGCATTTTAGGCGCCATTGTCGGCGTGCTAGTTTTTTACCGTGCCTCCTGAACTTGGCATCCAGTCGCCGGTATGCCAGTACATCTGCCGGATCTCCAGTGGCCCATGACCGTCGCTGGGCTTGACGTCTTTTCGCCCGCAGTTCTAGCCATTTGAGGTCGGGGTTGGGACGTGTTGTTGGCACCCTGACTTCGCGGGTGGCTTTTTGGAGGACGCGGGAGAGCGTTTCCGGGGTGAAGGACCGTCCTTCATCTAGCGCCTCTTCGAGCAGGGAACGGAAGCGATCCCAGTCGACGACGCGGCAAGTCTTCAGAGGAGCTTTTGGCGGCCTTCCGATCACAATGGGTAGATGATCACTTCCCCAGCTGTCCGCCTGAGGAGTTGCATTGAGACGTAGGGCCCAAGTCGTGAAGGTTAGATCGATTACGCTTCCCGTCACTCCAGGCCGTACAAATGTTGGGTTCCCACTTGTAATGTTTCTGAGGTCGAGCCTATCTAGCATTGCCTGTAGCTCTCGGCCTCGCCGGGAATCTTTTTTGTCCCCCCAGGACTGTGAATGGGCATTGAAATCGCCGGCAATTATAACCTCTCCCTTGGTCCGTGCGTGAATGTCCGCGAGTACATGGACGTCCCAAGGTACCTTAGGGGCTACATATGCCGAGACGATGGTCAGGTAACGGTCTCCGAATTCCAATTTTACTGCCACAAAATCCGCTCCTTCAGTGCAAAGATCGCTGAGGTCTACCTCTATCTGTCGTAGGTCTCGTCGAACTAGGAGGGCTGCTCGCGGTGTCACGCCCGCCACCAGAGGCCTGCTGTAGTAAACTACATGACCCGCAATGCGTATGCTGCCGGCTGGCATTCTGGGTTCCTGAAGGGCCACAGCATCGTAGGCATGGTGTAAAAGGTGGTCGCGTAGCTCTGGGAGTCGCGTTCTCAAGCCGTTACAGTTCCACTGGAGGGCGGAACAGGTGAGAGGCTGGGGGCGAGCTGTGGGTCTTGTACTAGTGTCCCCAATCGTGAATGACTGTGGATCGGTAGTTAAAGCTTTCTCTTAGGAGGATTGATACACGAGATTGCTCTTTGGGTCGGGCTTCATTGTTGTAGTGAAAAAAAGAAGAAAATATCTGTACCTCTCGAGGAAAAATGTTAGATTTTTGTATCACTGCAGTCCGTCTCGCCTGTAATAGCTCAGAGATGCGAGTTTGAAGGTTATTTATATTCCTCTCAGGTATGAATGAATGTTTTTGGTGACGAACTCGCGTATGCTGCTTGCTGCACTGGTTACCTCCCGGTTTCACAATGATCTCACAAGTGGATGAATCATTTGAAGAAATGTAAGTATGCAACGTGACCATTCTGAATTCACTGTTGCTAGCAGCGTGCAAGCCATGTTAATTGCTGCATTAAGAAGAGGAATCCAACCCTCGCTTGGTGGTGTTGTTCTTGGTGGTGGTGGAGAGTACCTCTCTGAAGAACGTTGGTGGTTGGCACCTCTAGACACTGTGGCCTCAGTAGCGGTTTCTTGTGGTCTTTCGTCTGAATTCTGCTCATTTTTGTTAACGCCTGCTCTTGGCTTACCTTGTCTCTGTCCCTTTGATACAGAAGCGTATGTGTGTTGGCTCTGTACCTCCTTCCCGGTTCCCCCGGCCATAGACATCTGGGGGAGTGGAGGAAACTCATCGCTGCCCTTTGTTGGGTTCGGAGCGTTCGGCTCTTGCACGGCGTCTTTGGCGGTGCGAAAGTCAACCGCGTGATGTCTAGCATAGTTGCGAGTTTTCCTTTCTTTCCTCCATTTTGGGCAAGATGGAGATTTGGCAGAATGGGCTTCACCGCAGTTTACACACTTCTCTTGTGCGGTACAGGATTCCGTATCTGGGTGAGTGCCACTGCAACGGTTGCAGACGGTAGGGTTTTTGCAGGATGCCTCACGATGCCCGTAGCGACAGCATTTGCGGCACTGTATAGGGCGCTCTTTGAACAGGGTCACTGGATGACGCACGAGGCCAAGGTAGACAAAACTTGGCAGTGTTGTACCACAGAAGGAGATCTTGATCGCTGAGCTCTGTCCAAATCGACGAAGTCTTGCTACTCTATTTTCCGGAGATCTTAAATGCTTCCAGATATCTGCTTCGGACAGCGTGGTGTCCACTTCTGTGATTACGCCTACAGCATAATGCCGAGGAAGCGGTTCGTAAGTTTTTACTGGAATCCCACATAGCTTCTTGCAGTCTAGAAGGGCACGCGTCGTCTGCCCATTCCTTGTATCGACTGCTATGAGGTTCAGGCGTCTGTTGTACCTTATCTCTATTATGCACTCTGGGCAGAGTAAGTTCAGAGCATCGGATACTTTTAGACTGCTCAATGATGTAATTAGGTTGTCTTCGGCAGCTGGTACAAAGATAACCGTAAGACCTTCTGTCATTAGGGTGCCTGTGCGGATTGTGTCCGTGCTGCTGCTTGAATTCGAGCTAGGCTTTTTCCGCTTTTTTGATGTCTTGGCTGGGGTCCAGCCTTCGTCATCGATGTCGGACATATTCATGTCATCAGGCGGAATTATCACCCGCTGCTGAGATGTGGTAGCATCCTGATGTTCTAGAGTGGGTCCCACAGCAGGGTTTCCATTCATGCTGTTGTTATCAGCTTCTGATGCAGTTATTGATTCACCGCATATGGAGGAAGGCAGACTGTACCTTTCGGTGGCGGCCTTGGGATTCGAATGCAGTGAAGATGACTTGAGGGACATGGCGAGGTCGATTCACTTGCACTGGGAAAGACCCAGTGCGGGGATACCCGCCCGTTAATGACCGGACCAACCTTCTTCAGTGTTGATTAAATTTCTGGCTATTAAGGCAGCTGATAATAATAAATATTCTGATTTAACCGAACGAGGCTAGAAAAGTGCCACCTTCTTGGAGACACTTCGTCTTCTTCCTCCCCTTAAAACTCCTTGAATATTGCAATGCATTTTGTATTCCATGAACATTATGAAATGAATGACACGTTTTTTGCGAATCAAGGCGGTTTCAGAAGTTCACTCGCTTCTCTTGACTCAACAGAGCAGCTTTGATGCATGTAGTGCGCTCCAGAAAAGCGCGGGAGAAAAGCGCTTGTTCTGTTGCGTTTGCAGACGACATGGCGGCCAACTTTTTTTCCCGCTAGATGCATTGCCGTCAGGCTCTGTTTACTGTAGAAAACGCTTTTTTTTTGTTTTTCTTATATCTACTTGCTCTGCGCACGGAAATTTTTACTGACACCTTTAACTAGGCTAGGCTTGTATCTCACAGTTTTGCTGCAAAGATACCAACATTTGCATAAATTCTCATGATGGCGTCATGTACCATGCGTGCATTTTAAAGGGTGCTTCAATTTATAATCCTATCCAAGCCATCCTGTGTCATCGACTCTACTGATATGTTTTGCCTTATATTTTGTCCTCTGATGCTCTTGAAATTTTTAAGATGTCCATGAATTTAGCACACAAGAAATTTGTAAGAACCCCCCTGTCATAATTTGAAGTCATTCAACTATTGACCTGCTCCCACTAGGATATAGTTCACTTGTTCAAGTGTAAATATATCAGCTTGAACTTTAGAGAAATAATTAAACACGAAAAAAAGGGAGGAGCTGTCGTTTCTTTCTTTGTGTTTAAGTATTTTTCTAAAGTTCAAGCGGATATATTTACAAGTATGTACCAACAAGCTCAACTCTTAACCGTTATTAACTCAAGAGGTTGCGCCTCTGAAAAATATGCTAATCATTTTTAATGAAATAATGTGAAAAATATTTTATCAACAGCTTTACTGCTTTTGATTTTTTTTTTGTTAGCGTTTTTGAACTGGGTAAAAACTAGCAAATTATTTACATATATAACGACACGACACAAACTTTTGACATTATGTGTTGTGGTGTCTGTTATTTTATTTCTCTCTATATCAAAATTGTATTTGAACAAGCCCGTTTGTAAAATGGAGTATTTTTATGTGAAACGTTAACACTCTTAACTACCACATTAAACAAAATATCTTTAAAAACAAATGCTTCATTGAACAAACGGACTTGTTTAAATGAAGTTTGAGATACGAATAAATAAAATAACAAAAAACACGACGCAAAATGTTGTGATTGCGTTGGTCAAAACGGTTTCGATTTGTCAACTTCCATACTCCCATTAAGGCGGGCAGGTAGGTGCAATCAATTATCACAAACCGCAACGCTCGGTTTTATTGCATCAATAGCGCGACGACATGTGTGGTGTTCATTCCGAAATCCTCAAGCTACGGTTTACGATGACACATCACAGACGGCATGTTAAAGTGACTGTGTCGCAATATCTCTGGCATCCTATGCAATCGGTAATATACTGCTGTTCTGCCAGAAAACACATTTACAACATACGCATATAATGTATATAAGACATAATCATTGTAGATGTAGGTACAGTTGGTTCCAACGAACCTGATATTTGTTCACTCGATGCGTCGCCATGGAAACGTACTTATGTACGTTTCTAAGGAGATGCAACAAGCCACTACTTTTCACAGCAGTACAGGCTGCAAACAAATGGCGGCGAGACCTTCGCGAAGCTAAAGCTATTTGCACAGTACTGATTATCTAGGTTTGCTTCGTTTACCCTCACAATCGGCTTAAATGGCTATGTAACTTATTCCTAAGTCTTCAAAAGGAGACTGATATATTGCCTACCCGAACATGTTTATTTCTCGCGCATCACAGTCAGATACCTTTGACACAGAGCACTCCTCTGAAGACCATTGGCTGCGTGCTTCCAGAGTGTAAATAAAATCATTGATGGGTCAACCGTGATTCGTGACGAAATCTTCGGGAGGCTTACATATTGCGCGCAGTGCTATAACACTTGGACACGCACAAGATAATAAAATGCTTTGCTTTTTGAGCCAGCTTGGCCTACGTCGAGCACAAATCAAGAAGGCGCACGATCGGTCAACGCACCCGCAAACATCAGCATGGGATCGTAAGATCTACTCAGGTCCCCACGCAACGTGGGCAAGCTGGTCAAAACCGGACCGAATTTGGGTTTCTATCAAAGTGTTAAGTCTTTAAACAATCCCAACGTCCACGAAACCACAAGAAGCAATGCCTCATTGGCTAGGTTGCGACGAAACGGCCGAACCTTTGAAACAACCGATATTCCAGAAGGTATCAGAATCTTACAACCTGTGCAAAACCGGACCTTTAGAGTTTGGACACATCACTAATGTTTACAGGCTACACCAACTCTGAATCAGTGGAACACTTGACATTGAAGATCACTCTCACCATGACTGTTTGCAAACTTCCAAGTAAATCTTCTCAGGAACCTCTCTAATTTGAGAGGATACTTTGTGCGAGCGGTTTAAAATATTGTAAGCATTTTTAACCCTACTAGAAGTTCTGTATTAAACCACTAATTGTGCAGATTTCAACTTGATTCTGATGGGTATTTAAACATATATGATAATGAAAAGAAGGCCTGCAATGAATTATTTTTCAAGTCGAATGCGCCGTATATTCTTCACTGTATAATTTTTGCAGAGGTTACAGACGATATGCAATTTTATTATTTTAATTATATTTTCCATTTTCCAACTGCAATGCGTCGTAGGTAAATAAGATGAATGACATCAACGTAGCACAATGATTATTTTCGGAAATTCTTTAGGGAATAGCACGAGCGAAGCCATCTCTTCGAAGTTATTCTTGTGACTCTATCCTACCCAAGATTTGAATATGCCTTTTGCATTTTAGGGTTGATACTGCTTTTGCTGTTTCACTTATGGTGTAGGTAAATAGAATGCTTTCCTTCGAGTGGCATACCCAAATTCTGGTGGCACGAGGAATTTTCTGTCGCGCCTTTGTTCAAATGTCACAGGCAGAGACATACTACGATGCTCTTCTTGGTGGGGTTGCCTCCCCCTTGGCCCTGACCAGATCATGAAAAAAGGTTGACTCCGAGCTTAGGGCCAGAATATTCTCCACATCTCGAGGCAGTTAAAAAGGAAAACAAATCACGCGTAATTTTTCGGCAGCGATGCACTACACTGGCTATAAATTCTTTAGTGATCAGCACACGGACCCTTTAGTATTGATACTTTGTACTTATAGAAATATATTCCTTCATGGACGCAGCCATAGTCACTCTCGAGTACAAGGCTACGTCAGGCTGTAATTATCGGGTCCCTGATTAAGGCAATTGGTTGGACGTCTTTGTTTAACACTACTTCATCCAAAACACAAAGAATTCTGACAAATATTTTAATTCAAATGAAACGGCTATAAAAATAAAACTACTACCACAAATGGAAAAATATGTTGACCCTCATGTCCAAGGATTGTCAACTGGGTATATAACTAGAGTTTACACTCATTGATCATGAAGCTAAAGAGTACCACCTGTCTGTAGGAGTCTGCATAGACAGATTTAAGCTGGTGCACCAAGAAGCTAAGCGATAAAAATGAGTGCTTGTCTTAGCAAAATGCCGAATTAGAGTCGGTCTCAAGCCAGTAATAACAATGGCACAAAGAATATTTCTTACTAATAAAGTGGTACATTATTTCTTTTAAAAACAACTTTAGATTTACTATAAATATTGGGACAACCACTAACGAAAGAAATGCCATAAACAACGACCAAGTTTACCTGGACTCTGGAGTGGCACAACATTGATGACAATCAGACCAGCGGAATGAGAAGGCAGTCTAAAATGGGTTATGTCTTCTATAAATTTTCGTGCTGCTGAGAAGCGCTGGAAAGAGTTTTAACGGCATTCATTTCCCAACACCAAACGTCTGGTAATCAGTTTTGAACTAATTCGACAGATCAAGAAGTGCGCTTGTGCTTGCCGCTGGCTCGAGTTTTTCAACGTTGCCAGTGGAGACGTTCAAATAAATAAAAGAAAACTGAAAAGACCAAAATCCGTAGAAATTCTTAAACATCTGGAAAGAAACGTTATTCCGACAAATATATCTATCTCACACTTTTACCGTGTCTATTCGTGTGCTCAACTATTTGAGAGGCAAATAGGTTAGAATGCGAAGAAACTGCTTGAGTACCCTTAAGAAAAATACAAAAGTGGGTGCATAATTACAACAGATAAATTTAGCCGTAAGAACCATGGGCAGGGAACTCTTGTGATGCTCTCGGATGGCCTCCTCTCACATAGATCACAAAACAAGTTCCGGTTGAATATTGCAGACATAAGGTACTTGATACCATGAAGCACCTGAAGCAGCTAAATGTGGTAGTAAAGGGCATTTCATTCCTATGCAGACTTACAGTATAATAGCTAGCATGCATTCATTAGGTGATACTATCATGAATGGGGTGACATTACAATGCCGCACTGTCGAAGCAACTTTACCATTTTTCGCCATCAAAAGACACCCAAAAGAATGCTCTCTTTGGGGGGCTCACCTATGGCGTTAAGTTTAGTCTTGATGGTTTTTATGAACGCCAACTTTATGTTTAGAACGGAGGCCTCGGGGTCGTCATGGTTGAAGGCGGACGCTGGTGGTTGTACACAGGAGGGCTGCGGCCGGGTCCTGACATCAAAGGCTGAAAAATTATACGATTAAGCTTTTCGACGGCCGCCCGGTGTGCTACCTTATTGACGTCGATGCCCGAGTAAAACGGAATTCACTCCACGCTGACAGAAACCGGCTTAGTGTCGCGTCGTTTAAGCTCATGTGGCAGCCGGAAAAACGCTCCGACTGCGGCGTGTGCCACGACTTGCATCCTAAACGCACTCAGGGTGACCTGGACATCGGTGAAAAGCGGTATTTTGTAAAATTATTCACTCCTTGACGCAGGCATATTCTTGATGGCCTCGAGTATGGCTCTAATTTTAATCTCCCTGCGCGGATCAGCATTGTGGGGCGCTCGCGCGCTCAAGCTGGAGGGGGGCGTTAAAGCACCGCACATTCCGCTATAAGAGTCAGGCCAACTCTGCCCAGTCGCCGCTGGGAACCCGAAAGGTAATAAACGCTTTTCTTGTTGAACTGGATTCCGGGTGTCGTACCTCCCTACGGGCAGCAGCAAGGCCAAACCGCTGCATCTCGCGCCCAACGTGGATTTGCTGCCCGCTGGTTGGTGTGCCACTCGAACCCAGGGCTGTTGTCTTTTTTTTTCTCTTTCTTTTTTGCCGCTTACCATCACGTGAGTGTTATCTGCTATACATTTTTGCGCTCCTGTTCGCATTTCTTTGTTCATTCGTTTTCTTTTCTTTCATTTTTTATTGTCGCGTCGCCCCCCTCCGTCGGGATCATTGTGGCTGACAAGGAAAGGGAGCGCAAGACGCTGCGTTCGGGGGCCACCCTGGAAGGCCCAACCCCTCCGCCGGCGCCTGATACTATTCTGGAACGCGTAGCCACGCTCTGCGACGCCGTCGTAAATCGCCTAACGCTGACGCACGACCCTGACCCTGCTTCTACCTCGCTACGACCCCAGTCGGCTATCCCGACCTACCGCGGATACAACGACAGGCAATCTGTTCCGGACTACCTCGACCGCCTTCAAGTATATAAAGCAGCAGTCGGGGCGTCCGATGCTTATATGCTGAACCGAGTCCTGCCGCTGGCACTACAAGGATCGGCGGCCGGCTGGTGGAGGCTGCAGTCGCCGTTCCAGTCCTGGGCCGCATTCCGACAACGATTTCGTGAAGAGTTCCTGCCGCCGGGCCATGAGTCGCGTATCCTCCAGGAGCTAGATCTGCGGACACAGCACCCCGACGAAAGCCTGCTCGAATACGTTCGAGCAATTAAGGTACTGTACCAACGGGCGTGCCCTGAAACTCCAGAGACCTGCAGAGTAACGCGCGTGCTGCGACAATGTCACCCTCGTTTCCGTCCCTACTTGCACGCACAAGTTACGCCAGCCTCGACAAATTCGCACGTAACGCTCGTTCTATCCAGGAAAGCCTCTTGCACGAGCTTCAGTGCGTGCCCCACCACCACGACACGCTGCCCTGGAGCCCAGCTGCGCCTGGGGTGGTCCCGCGACGCACGAACGGCACCCTGCAGACCGTCCAGTGACGCGGGCTCTGGACCCGCACACCTTCGCACGAACAGCGGTACACCCGCAGCACCACCGCCCACCTGCTCCAACAACCGGTTCGTCACCGGCGTAAGACCTCAGGATGCACCCAACCCCTGGAGGCAGCACAACTACCGTCAAAGACCTCGGGATTCACAAGAACCCTTGAGGCGGACAAACTATCGCGTAAGCCCTGGGGATGCACAAGAACCCTGGAGGCAGACGAACCCCCAAGACAACCAAGCCCAATTCCGCCGTCCGAACCAGGGAAACGAGAACGGCCGGCGCCGCTGAAACCAGGCAGCGACCCGCCTGCGGCCACGGCCCCTGGTAAAACCAATCTTGTTCCTTCAGTCTCCCGCCCGGAAAACTTGCCGAGTGCCGAACCCCGAATGAGAGTTAGAGTGCTCGGACAAACATTCACTGCCTTGTTAGACACAGGATCAGGCGTTTCCCTCATCGGTGACAAACTTCATGCCCGATGCAAGGAAACGAAAGTTACATTCAGAAAGATAAATGTCCAGCTAAAAATGGCATCCGGCGCAACGTTAGAAAGCAGGGATGCAGTCCCCTTACGCGTTAGTTTCAGCGACTGCGTAAAAAGGCAACGATGTCTTTACCTCGCTGCCTTGTCGGTAGAAATGATCCTCGGTCGAGACTTTCTTGCAGATACTGGTATGCTGCTCGACATCAGCGCTGGCGGCTTCCGGCTTGGTGATACGCCGGGGTTCCTGCCGTTCGACGCACCAGACCGAACGGCAGATACACGGACGGCAGCTACCACGCAAGGCACGCTTCCTGAGCCAGTCCTCCAAGCCATTCAGGCATTCAATGGGACACCAGCACAGCGCGCGAAACTCGCGACGGTGTTACGGCCTTTTTCCGACATGTTCACAGAGAAGCCGGGCGTGACCGACGTCCTCATGCATCGCATCGACACCGGGGACGCCCGCCCGTACCGCTGCAACCCCCGCCTACTCAGCGCTCCCAAGCGAGCCCTCCTCGATGTGGCCTTACACGAGATGATCGCCACTGGCGCGGTTCAACCCTCCATGAGCTCATGGGCCTTCCCGGTTGTCTTGGCACCAAAGAAGGATGGCTCGACCCGCCCGTGTGTCGATTACCGCAAGCTGAAGTTCATGACGGTAAGAGATTGTTATCCTTTCCCATCTATTCAAGAAATCGCGTACACATTGTCCGACGCCACGTTTTTCACAACCCTCGACTGCTCTCGTGGTTACCTGCAGAAACAGATGCACCCAAAAGAGGTGGAAAAGACCGCTCTCACCTTTCACAGAGGCTTGTATGAATTCGTCTGAATGCAGTTCGGACTTTGTAATAGCCCCAGTTTCTACCAAAGAATGATGGATATCGTCCTCGGCGGCGCAGAACACAGGTTCGCCCTCTGGTATCTTGATGACGTAACTGTCTTTTCCCGTTCATTTGACGAACATCTAGAGCACTTACAGATTGTGCTACAACGCATGCATGACGCTGGTTTCACCGTGCACCCCGGCAAAATACAGCCGGCTACTGACAAGATCGACTGGCTTGGCTTCGTGGTTGATAACGGCGCGGTGAAACCGGACCCAGAAAAGCTCCGCGCCATCCTAGAATATCCCCCTCCCCGTGATATTAAGACCTTGCAACGATTCCTCAGCATGATTGCCTTCTATCGACAGTTCGTTCCACACTGCGCCAGCATATAAAGGCCCTTCTATCAGCTGCTGCGTAAAGGCAACAAACGAGTATGGGGCGATAACGAACAGCGTGCGTTCGAAGCACTTCGGGAAGCGATAGGAAAAAACGCGTCTGTCCAGCTTCCTGATATAAACAAACCATTCGTCTTACAAACGGACGCGAGTGATTACGGTTTGGGGGCAGTCTTGCTCCAAGAATTTGATAGCGTGTTACGCCCAGTTGCTTTTGCCAGTCATACGCTTCTCCCAGACAAGCGTAACTACTCAGTCACCGAGAAGGAATGCCTCGCCATTGTGTTCGCGCTCAAGATATTTGACATGTTTTTGGATGAAGCCCGCTTCGTAATCTAGACGGACCACCAAGCCCTGTCCTGGCTACAAAGACTCCAGAATCCCGCAGGACGTCTTGCTCGATGGGCGCTGGCACTGCAGCGCTACGACTACACCATCCAGTACAAGAGGGGCTCTACAAATACCGTCGCGGACGCGCTGTCGTGAGCACCGGTCCCTACCGCGACGCCGGCAGATCCCGAAGAGATGCAGCTAACCGCCGCAGTACGGGCAACCTTCGACGACCACTGGGGTGCCCTTGTGAATAAGAATGATTTTCGTGCAGCACAGCAGACTGACGGCTTCTGTCGGCGGGTGGTCAACACGCTGGCAGGCCAAGCTCGAGGCGATACCCACAGTGACCGGCAGTTTGACTGCAACGTCCTCGAAGACGACGCCTTGTTACTCCGATAAATTCCTTCACCAGACGACGACACCCCCTTTCGCATCGTGGTCGCATCGGTTCTGCTCTCGCTGGCCATTCTTCCGGTCAGAAGACCTACGAAAATCTTTGCCGTACAGTTACATGGCCCGGGATGAGACAGGACGTATTTCGATACGCAGGTTCGTGTACTGTATGTCAGAAACCGAAACCACGATACGGCCTTCCGTTCGGTGTCATGCAGAGCGTAGAGAGCAGAGGACCATGTCAAATTGTTGCCTGCGACATTATGGTGCCGTTCCCGCGAAGCCCCGTCGAAATCAGTATTTCCTTGTGGTCACCGACCACTTCACGAAGTGGGTCGAACTCTTTCCTCTGCGCACGCTAAATTCGAAGAACGTATGGGCGTGCCTCCTAGAGGTATTTACCCGGTTCGGCTTCGTGGCTCAACTGATCACTGACGGCGCGACGTATTTCACCAGCAAGGTGTTCGCAGATTGCTGTGACGCCATGGGGATGCGTCACGTCGGAACGCCAGTGTACCACCGGCAGGCCAAGATCACCGAGAGCGTAAATCGCAACATGAAGTCCATGCTTATAGCTGCACACAGCGCGCCATGGGAACTGGGAACTTAAGCTCCCGGAAATGGCGTTCGCCTCGCGAACTACCATAAATCGATCGACAGGCTTCACGCCCGCTTACTTAACTTCGGCCGCGAACTACACTTCCCCCTCGATAATCGCATTCACCCACTCCCAGGAGGCTCCATTCCGTCCCACGCCTAATTCGCATGTGCCTTACGCAAGCGACTGCTTGACGCCACTCGAGAGGCCCGCGAATACCTCAACGTTTCACGAATGGAGCAAACGGCGCAGTTTAACAAGCGTCGACGACATGTCCACTTCTCAGTGGGGGACCTGGTGCTCAAGCGTACTCACCCGCTGAGCGATGCTGCTCGAGGCTATACAGCTTCCCTCGCAAACAGGTGGGATGGTTCATACAGAGTAACACGAAAGTCTCGCCTCTCCTACAAGCTAGAGCACTGTACGACAGGCGTACACTATGGCCCAGTGCACGTCTCCGAACTCAAACAATTGTATCCTGCAGACGACTGGCCTTCCAAGGTGTGCCAGACCCCGGACCACAACAACAGCCCCTCCTCATCAACACCGCCCAAACGACGATATAACTTGCGCCACCGGTGATGAATGGACATCGCTCAGGCTTTCCCCGTCAACCACCCATCATATGCCTTTTCTCCTTTTCTCCCCTCTTCTTTACCTTTTTTTTTCTTTTTTTTTCTTTGCGGAGGGTAAGAATCCTCACCTTCGTCTTTTTTCATCTTTTGTTGGGGGGAGGGGGGGAGGGGTTTCCGGGTTCTTCCGAATCAATTGAACCGTACCGTTGCTCTCACTATGGTCGAGTCGCGCTATCCACGGTGCTCCTTCACTTGCTAACAATACCTTTGGAATGCGAAGGGCATGCCGCACGACCGCCAACCGGGTTCTTGACGCCAAGACGCACGCTCGTCGCGATTGGGACCCTACGTTCCGAGGGGCCGGCAGCCGTTTCGGGCACCATCTTACCGGTTCCAGCCCGCGCCCACAAGCCCCACAGAACACATTTTTGTTTTATTTATTTATTTATTAGAGTACCTACATCGCCTAGAAGGCATTACAGTAGGGGGGACACTAAAATAACATGCAAAATATACATCGTTATACAAGAAAAAAAAGAAGAAAACACTTCTACACTTATAAAGACTAAATCATATGAAAATTTAAACAATTGATTGAATTTTCTCAAAGAACAGCTCTGGCAGCAAAGTTTCTACAATGTTATTAGGCAGCTTATTCCAATCCTCAACAGACCGTGGAAAAAATGAGAATTTAAAAACATCAGATCTGCACTTATATGGACGGATCTTTTTTGCATTGTCAACCCTTAAAGACACATAAGCAGGTTCTAGACGATGTGTTGATTTACATATACCAGTATTATTGTGGAAGATGTTATGCAGAAGTTTTAGACGAAGGCACTGACGTCTGTGTCTCAGCGGCCTCCAGTCCAGCGATGACTTCAGTTCAGTTACACTTGTCCTGAAATCGTAATTTCCCGTAACAAACCTTGCAGCACGGTTCTGAATTTTTTCAATCTGCTCCTCCAAGTTGAACCTATAGGGGTCCCAGATTGTACACGCATAATCAAGAACTGATCTAACAAGTGAAAAATATAAGGTTTCTTTCAGTGACGAGGAGGCCAATCTAAAATTACGTTTAATGAAACCTAGCGATCGACTAGCCTCGGTGGTTATATGGTAAACATGTTTATTCCAACTTAAATTTGACGAAAAAATAACTTCTAAATATTTAGTTTCATTTAAAAGGATGAGGGGCAATCCACCAATTGTGTATGAAGAAGGGAAGAAATTCGTTTTTCTTGTGAACCTGATATAGACACATTTCGATATATTCAAAGACATACGCCATTGAAAACACCAAGCTTCAATCCTGTCCAAATCACTTTGAAGAGCAAGGGCGTCAGCATTACATGAAACGTCTGCGTACAAAACGCAATCATCGGCATATAATCTTATTTTAGAAGAAACTTTTTCGACCAGATCATTATTGAAAATTAGAAACAGGAGAGGTCCGAGTACCGATCCCTGTGGGACACCAGATGTAACTTGGACTGACGGGGACCGAATCCCATTAATTACTACAGACTTTCCTGTAGCTTAAGTAGTCACCTATCCAACAAAAAATTTTGGAATCAATGCTTAGTTTCCGAAGCTTAAACATGAGGAGAGCATGTGGAACCACATCAAAGGCCTTATTAAAATCACATTGCCACGTGGACCGCTCTGACCCCGGACGGGTCCGCCGTTGGCTGGTGGTCGCGACTTGCATGGGATGAGCAGCCCCAGGGCCCGATGGGAGCACCGGCCGGTCAAGTCCCGGAACCCTTTCGACGCCTGACCATCACCGACCGGCACCCCACGGAGCCCCGGGCACACTATGCCCCGGAAGAAAGGGCCCTGCTCTTCGAGGTCTCCGGGGTACCAGAAATTCACTGGCCCACACATCGGGCCGGCCTGCTCCACCGCAAGCGCGCACGAGCCGCTCGAGTGGTCGGCGCGCAGCAGGCTCCAGCAGCCCACGTGCCGCAGGACGCGGACCTGGACGCGGCACTGAAGTTACTCCGCCGACGGCGCCCGCACCTCCTCCGAAAGTCGGACGACGTCATCTTTGAAGACGACAGCGCCTAGTACGCGCGCATCCAGAGGGGAGGAAAGTGTGGGGGCGCTCGCGCGCTCAAGCGGGAGGGGGGCGTGAAACTCCGCACATTCCGCTATAAGAGTCAGGCCAACTCTGCCCAGCGGCAAACTCCGCTGGGAACCCGAAAGGTAATAAACGCTTGTCTTGTTGAACTAGATTCCGGGTGTCGTACCTCCCTACGGGCAGCAGCAAGGCCAAACCGCTGTAAGCGCCTTGTTTTTTTTGTTGTTGTTGTTTTTTCTTTTCTTCTCATGCCACGCCACCGTGACCTCCACTCCATCCTTGAAGACGGCCTCAAGTGTACTAAAAACTCGTCGTAACCACCGCCACTCTGTTCGTGACTCCAGGCAAGCTTGCGCCGTCTGCCGGCGTTGGTCATCGAGTTGAGTGTTTTCGGCATTGGCGTGGACGGGGTGTCCGTCTTGAATTCCCATCGTTTGATGGAATCATTGACAGCGTTGTATGATCGCGCAGGGTGCTACATACAGTCATGAGTTCTGCCAGGCCCCTACCCTGTCGAGGGTTCGTCAGCTTTGCACCGCGCATCCGCTCCAGGTACCTTTCAATTTCTTCCACGAAACGAATCGGGACGGCTTCGTACAGTAGGTGCAGACGTGTACACCTTGGCAGAACCGAGATGCCGAGTCGCGCGTTGATGATCAGTGTTTCAACTTTGGCCCACTGCGCAGCACTAATTTTATAGAAACACAGGCCTTGTGAGATCTTAGATATTAAGGTGACTTGTACCATGGTCGTCACCAACCCCTTTCCGAGACCCCCTGCCAGCGTTGTCAGACGCTTGACAATTGAGAGCCTCTTCTTCGAGTCGTTCGCGTCGCCGCGCGAGTGGACGCTCACACCTAGAATGGAATGCTCGGCCACATTGTCAATCTCCTGGACGTCGAAGCGCAGGTCCGCATCGACCTGCTACCATTCCTTCCCAAAGGCCGTGTAACTGGAGATTTCGTACGAGGTGCGCACGTCGGCTTCCTTCACAAAGTCGTTTGCTATGCTAATGGAATTAAAATCAAAGATGCAAGCGAGCTGGACAAGAATGACGAAAATAATCCCTCGAGAACAGGAACAATGGGGACAAAGGCCAATCACAAATCTCCAAACACTGCTAGGTGACTAGTGCGCAAACGAAAAATCCGCCTGTTCCTCGTATCGAACCAAGCACCTCTTCATTTCCAGGGGAGCGCTCTGCCAACTGAGCTAACCAGGAGTTAGACGTCAGGACAGCAAGCGGGTTTAATCAGCCACCACCAGTCTGACACCAACAAGGGTGAACGGTTTTCATTTTTTAGGCGGCGGTCCCTCGGCGGCCATCTTGAACAAACCATTAGTTCAACCACTAGATGGCGGCACTCATCCGTGTGGCCAGAAAAGCGGCTAGTGGCAGTGATGTTCCTTCTCTGCTCTAAATTTCCTCCTTTTTGCTGCTTGCCCGTGCACGTTCAGCGCTCAGCGCCTGCTCCCGCTGACACAAATGCCAGCAAACGTGCCAGTGGTGCTAGCACTGCCCAGTTCCCACCGAACCGGTGTCCAGCTTGCTCATTGACCCCATCGAGAGTGCCTAGCTGGGCAAAATTTGTTCTTCGATAGCAGCTTTGTTTCGCGCTGCAGGGTTGGCAAAGCAATTTCGTTAGAGGCTCACAAGCTAGTAGTTATTGCTTTAACTATTCAAGAATTAAAAACATACTATATCAATCAGTTGAGAGTGTTATCGAACAATAAAGAACATATATAAGACATGGCTTGTCAGCATTTTGTGAAAAAAAGAGCTTTTACACGACATAAACGTTTATACTTCATTTTCGCTGTAAGTCAGTGCGCAACCGACAAAACAGGTCAATGAGGCCAATCAAGCAGAGCCAAAAAACACTATGTCACAGAGCTCAACGTCTTATAGTGCGTTTATTGTCACCGGTCAAAGCAATCAAGCGCCAACAATGCACCATGGCCTTGAGCTTTTAGTATGCGTGTTTGTGCTTGTGACTGCATTTTGATTTATGCTAAAACAAGCAATCGCAGACTCTTCTTTCAAGACGGGTATTCAGATGTACGCTCTATATAACTCATAAGTTTTATGATAGTTTGATTAAACTTGATTACCAATTATTGCACCCTATAATAACCACACCAATATTCTTCCAATAGTGCACCAAAGTTGAAGAATCAGTTTGTTCAAGAAAAAAGTAGAAGTGTAGTCTTTAGCCCCAGTGACCTAAACTTAACATTAGGCGAGTGGGCAGCAGATTTCGAAGTGTTTTATTGTGCTTTTGATATATTTTTATTAATATTTATGTCTATTGATTATTTGATGTTAAAATATACCGACGTCTTACATCTCTCTTTCTCTCTCTCTCTCTCTCTCTCTCTCTCTATATATATATATATATATATTCTGTATGAATGCAACAGAAGCCGCCTCGGTGGCTCCGAGGCGAGAGCGCTGGACTACGGATCCCCATGTGGCGGGTTCGAATCCCGGCCGAGGTGCCCGCAATCTGACGGAGGCTTATTGCGGAGGAGGCGCCGTGTAACCGAGCTTTCGGTTGCACGTCAAAAGATCCCCAGGTGGTCGAAATTAATCCTCAGTCCTCCGCTGGGGCGTGCCAGATGCCCGTCGTTGGTTTGGCACGTAAAACCCTCAAAATTTTTTGAATGCAACAGAAATGGAAAGTTTATGTTGCATTTCTGTTGACATTGTATGTAAATGAATGTGATCTAAATGATGTCGATGTGAATGATTTTTATTTCAAACTTTTGATGACGTTGATATTAATTATTGTTGCTTGGATGCTTAGCTAATGTTAATTTAATTGCTCTATGTATAATTAATTTTTATGCTTTCTATGGTCCTTAACACCGTTGAATGCTGTAAAAACGAGTCGTCAGAAGTCGTCAGAAGCTTTAAAAAAAGTCGTCAGAAGAGTTTTTAATCCGAAACGAGTATTTGCCCCATTACGCGAAAATCCGACGGCGCCGTCGGCGGCATGACCGAGCGATGGTACCAAAAATGGCCTACGGCGCAAAGAGTAAAAATAAAAGTCGTTTACAACTCCCTGTAACGCCGAATTGGAGCGCAGCTCTTGAGGAGGAGGAGGGAAGGGTACTCAGGGGAGGGTATACCCCTCCTTCTCCTCCTCCCGTCATTCTAAAATCTCCTCGGGGGGGGGGGGGGGGGGGTCACTTAACCTCGGGGAGGTTCAAGTGACCTCGGGGAGGGGAGCGGGGCTAGCGCGGTGCATGCCCAAACATGCAGCGCTCGGGCGGGGAAGGGGGGGGGGGGGGGGGCTCGCACGGTGCATGTCCTAACATGCACTGCTCGGGGGGGGGGGGGGGCTCGGCTCGCGCGATGCATGTTCCAACATGCACCGCGCGGTTACGCCGACGCCGACGGCGACGGCGACTGCGACGCCGCTAGAGCCGGTAACGGGCGCCTAAGAGCTGCGCTCTAAAACACGTTAGAAATGTTTGGATCGACGTCAGACTTTTTACGAAAGTTTGTATAAACAAAGTAAATAAATGGCTTTGAAAAGAAACTTTGGTTCATTTCGGTTTGGATGGGAATCGAACCCAGGCCTTCGGCTTGCGAGACGGGCACGCTCCCTAATGCCACGGCAGCTCCATGGTCCTGACTAAGGTGTGCCTTTTGCACGCGTCATTACACACGCCACGTCGCAACCATCTTGCTAACTAAAGGTGTGGCCAAATGCGTCCTTGATTGGGCACGTGACGGCGCAGCCTTGGAAAGAAGGTGGCCCCACGTCATGAGTGTATAATATGAGCACGCTGTCTCCCGCGCGTCACACACCGAATCAGCAGAAATAACTTTAAAGCATGTCGAAAACATAAATCGAAAACTTTTCACTAAAGGGACTACAATGCCTTTTGCAATCTCACACGCAAGCAGTCTTAAGTGTCTGTGCCAAATTTCCTTTAATTTTTTTTTGCCGCAGCCCCTCAGACACATGTATGTCTGGAAATAAGGATTATTGCTATTATTATTATTAACTCACGCACGCTGGTTGTCGTAATATTTTAATTTTTTTTTTTATTTTTACAACCTGTGCGCGGGAGAACCGCCAAGCGGTGCGGATCATCTAAAGTTCAATGTGTCTTCACGTTCCTATGGCCGTCTGCACGTTCACGTTCAAATGGCAAAACACCGTAAACCGTCTTCTCCTTTCAAATGACAACGAACCGTAGACCAGACGTGTACAAGTTACTCAAAAGAGTAATACAGTAAAGTTACTGAGTATTGACGTCCGAAGTAATTTGAGTAGAGTAGAAATTACTAAAAAGAAAGTATTTGAGGAAATTACTTATTAACATAAAAAAGAACGAATTACAATTGAAGTTACTTTTGAAGTTACTTTTATATATTTTTTATGATAAAAAGAATGTACAGAGGTTTTAATCCGTTAGCGAAATTGTGCGAGCAAAATATGAATTGGCTTGTTTTTTTTTTTCACAGAAATGCGTTAATAGCTGGTTCTGCTTCTGCGTGTCTAATTTTTTTGTACTTCCTTGTTTTTTTGGTCATTGATGTACTGCGAATGTGTCATTTCTACTTTGAGGTTTAGCACTGTCTGAGCTTGATTTTTTAGACAGTGCTTGCTTGTTTACAGTGTTGCGTAAAGTAGATATAAAAAGTATTTAAAGTAAAGTACAAAGTAAATGAGAGGTTATGCACTTCAAGTAAAGTAGTAAATACACCGAGTGCAATGTACTTGACGAAATGTTTATAAATACAATATATTTCAAGGTAAAGTACCAGCACTTTTAACACAGTCTGTCATGATGCCCTTTCATTCCCTATACAGTGTTTTTCTTTTTTTAACTTGTATGCACTGCTTCAGGGATAATAGGAGGTGCATCAGTTTTTTACGGAAATGGCAGCAAATATTGTATAAGGTCAAGTCGCCGCAAAGAGGTTGTTTTACTCTCGCTGACGAGCGATTTGACACAATCAACTTATAAAGCACTTATTTCCATCGGTCTTACAGCCGCCATTACTTCACTCAGAGAAATGACCAGATGACGTCTCGAAAGAGCGCGTCTTCACACGACGATACCGCCATTTTTTGTTTTCAAATTCGGGGAATGTACACAGAAGTCGGGAGTTTTACTTTCCTCGAAAAGTACACATATATGCTTAGAGAATTTACTTAAAGTAAATTACAATATTTCTAAACAGTAGTACATTAAGTACCCTGTAGACAGTATACTTCCCAACACATCTTGTTTATTACTTTTTATATAAAAACGTTGGGGGAATTTCTACAGGTTTCTCGAACGACCTTTGAACTTTTAAAGATCTGCATATTCTGAGTTTTGGAAGGAAAGGCAACGCAAAAGGGTAGTTTTTGCGTTGCCCCTAAGCACGGGATTCTTCGAGTGCAGCACAAACTACTGGAGCACCAGATCAGTTTCAGAGCAAGTGCTGCACTTTGCTGCCTCCTTTAAATGAGGATGCAGTGTGTGCACCTCCTGTAGTGAGCGAGAAGTTCTACGTTGGAGGGAAGCGGGGACCTGCCCTTTCTTCACATGGGTCAAGTGTCCTTGAGCTTCGGGACACAGAGAAATGCCAGTCTTCGGCGCTAATCCCGCAGTTACTCGGCCTCTCTTGCGTCGTTTCTGTTCGCTCCCCGCGCCTCGTAGCAGTGTTGTTAAAGGAGGGCCTGGGAAAAAAAAAAACATTTTTTGGAAGGGGGGGTGGGGGGGTGTTCGGACTCTCCAAGCATTTTCTTCCACCCCCTCCTTCCTACAAAACATGCTTCTCCCTCTTTGCAAATATCGGCCGATCTTCCAACATCTTATATCCTTTGTGCAGGAATGTTTGTTGATAGGCAACGCTACCACTAAAATTCGAAAGTAATTTGTAACTTGAGTAGAAGTTACTTAAAAAAGTACTCAAAGTAAACTACTAATTACTAAAATAGAAATGTTGTTGAAAGATACTAAACTACTCAGAAAAGTAGTTGAACTCCATTAACTTGAGTAGAGTAGTTGAACTAACGTATAAGTCAGCCGTAGACTCCAGGAAGGTATAGCCAGCCGGCATCAGCCATGGTGGCGCCAGCAGAGTGAGAGCCCACGGTTATACCCTATCTCGTTGTAAATTGGCAAAGAGAGAACGATAAGCCCCACGTTGCGTGACGACGTCTTTGGCATGCGCTACGTATACGAGCGCACCGCAGACATTTTAGAGCATGACGCAGGAAAAGCTTGATACTTCTTCGCAGTAAAAGCGACTCCGGTGATATGTAATCCCGTTCCGATTGGCCCGTTGGTGCGTAGCTTCCGCCGTACTATTATATTTTGCGCTCACGGCTTCCTGGTCTACCTAGTATTTCTTGCTTCAGACACTGGGCTAACCGGCGCCACCGGAGTAATAGCTCACGTTTGATCAATGCAGTCGCCACTGCCAGGCATACCCAATATTCCTTGCTTCCGTCGCTAGATTGCGCCAAGCCAAACAGCATTGCAGGTTGCCAATATGCACGCTGTCTTCAAGATAATTGCGAAATAAAATAGTAATGAGACTCTAAAGATTTATAAGCTTAATGGATGTTCAGTCTCAATTGACTCGGTGTAAACAGCAAATACAAGGTGGTGTTGAACATTGTAACCGGTAGAAAATGCCGACTTGTTATGCCTGATTTGCATGATCCGCTTCTGCTTAAAATGATTAGTTTCGACATCAAGCTCCGCAGTTTCCGTCTGCAATTATTTTGCAGCACGAGGGACCTCGCAACTGAAAATAGCGAGCAAAATATCATTAGGAATCTAGGCCCTTCCCCAAAGCTATGCGATGGTAGCGGGATGCAGGTGGAGCTCGACAGTGCGGGGAAAGCAGACTGACAGTGCAGGGGAAGCTACGCGCCGGCCGGACCAGTCATCACCTGCACCGCTCTCTGCTTGTGGTTACGGGAGAGAGCGTGATCACATGTGATTAAAAATAGACCTGCTGATTGGTTCACCGAGCTTCTTAGCTTCCTCTACACTCTCAGCTTAGTGGTGATAGAGTCCAACTCGCGAAACAAACGCACACAGGCACAAACACGCACACAGAAAGTGGGATCGCGTGCACCAAGGCCGCACGATAAGGTAGTGACTGGAAGACGGTGAGGACGGTCTCCTCAATGGACCTATCCCAGAAGCGTTCTGCGCACGCGCGAGCGCCCGATGCCAAGCGGCGGAAGTCTTAACGAAAAATCGAGGAAATTCGGAACGAGGCTGTGGATCAGCGAGTAGAACACGTAATTGCAGCATATATATAATTGTGTTACACAAAAAAAAAGAAAGTCGACGGAAAGAAAAACACGACGTTTAGGTGGACGCCACGGAAGTCGCCGCACAGAGCCCGCCGCAGCTTAGAGAGCGAAGAAACTGGTAGCGTAGCTCTCATTATCGATTGGTAGGTGCAAGTAGGCCACTTCCTCGATTTTTAGTTCGTGCAGCCACCGCCTGGTGCCGTCGGTATGTGGAAAAGGTCCATTTCCAACACGCGCATCCGCGAACTGCAAGTGGGCATATGCGCTTCGCAACTTATGCATTTTTTTCTTCGTTTGTTTTTTGTGGCAGAAAGAGCTCTCTTCTCCAATGAACAAAAATGGCAAGATAATCACGCGGATATCAGGACACCATAATGTCCTTTTCTAAGTTGCCTAAATGCATATGATTGCTGAGCAGACTGTTTTTTATCGGGCGAAGCGGCTCGGCATCTCCCCCATCCACGCTACCCTATACTGATACCGGCAAGAAAGGTGGTTCTAAAGTTCTGATCCCCAGCAGAGCATTTTTTCTTAGTGCCAAGAACGATCTTCAACATGCGGATTGCCAAGACCATGGATATTCTTTCGGCAGCGCCTACACGCCGGTGATCTTCCTTTGTTGTGGACATACATGTGACCACTAGCTTCGACGGACCGAAGACACGACGGACCGCCTTCTCTTTCATATTAGTGACAAGGAGATGCCCTCCTGACCATTTGGGATATATATTCTTGCTACGCAATGTACGTTTTTTCACTATACGATGAGTTTGAGCCTTGTCGAACACTGTGCCAGGAATCGCCGACGAGTTCAACGTGTAATCCAAAGCGATCGGCCCGAAAGGCCCTGTACAGCGCTATTTGTAATTGCTTTTTATTCTAAAAGACCGTGAGAGACATTCTGATGGGTTATTTCTGTGTTCGAAGTCATTTTTATTTCATTTTTCTTGTTAAAATATGGCTATCTTCTTGGTGGTAGATGTTTGGTGTAGTAAAAGGTACTCCCGGTATGCTCAAAGCCGAATACCAAAGAGCATTGAGTAATCATTATTTGCCAATGTTCGGCTTGTTGGGTGCGAGTGGAGTGTCAGTTATGTCATCGCGCTCTGCGAGTGTAATTGCCAGTAATTGTCTTTACAGGACAAGCTATTTTATGTGCGTGATTCATTTTAAATTCTTGATTGATTCAAGCGTTATGTTTTGTACAACTGTTATGTTCTTGCGTATAACGGGGTATTTGTTGAACTGCTAATTTAGTAGTACGTCTGACAGTGGTGAGCTCAAGAGGAACGCCAGCGGTTGGATTTATAAATTGTTAATATTATTAAGAAAATATGGGTACATTTATAACTACATATTTCCGTGCCGCAAATACCGTAATTTAAAAAACAAATCTAATCAACGTAGAAATATTAGTGTAAACTTAAATGGTGAGAGTGTAATTCTTAAGACTTCTTAATGCTAGATGAAATGTTGAGGGACGCCATGATGTTGCAAGAGGAGAACTAAACAATTTATAAAATAACCTTCGTAATATTTACATAATTTTTTAAATCAATATAAATATTTTAATCTATATCGATCGAGCTCTGAGTAGGGACCAGTCGGACGAACAAAACAATAGTAAACTCCAGGGCCGTCTTCCTAGAATCAGCGTCTCAGCTGAGACGGGGGAAAGAAAGCACTGTCAAAGCCAGCGTACGAGCTGAACGGGACTCAAACCTCGACTCAAGACCCTCGCGCGTCCCAGCCTTTAGAGCGCTTTTTTTCACTGAGTCTCAGCTGAGACACTGATTCCTGCAAGCCGGCCCCGGTGTCTTACCTGAAGAACAATGGCCGGGCTAGAGTGAACAGGCGCGATCTCTTATGGCCTTCGAACTGGGAGTAGTTTCTCCCTGCGGCGGCAGCTTGGAGGGGTCGCTGTAATCTTACCGCTGTTACAGCGCTTTAATTCCTTCTGAGAGGCGCGTCCTCCTCACCGTGTTGTCCTCTTGCTCCGGAGTGTAGTTGGACAAGTTTTTAGAGTAATTAAACCCACAAGTCATTAGGCCGGCTGCCTTCAATGACTTATGCGAAACACCTCTTTCTCTTCGTCGCCTTAAGAAACAGGTTTGTATCGACAAGCATTTAATTATTGTAAGCAGAAACTTATTTCAATCGTCTTACTACAGTTATTTCATGCGAGTGTAATTGCACACATTTCCAATCGCAGTGGTCCGGGAACAGTTGTTCACGATGACTCATGCGGCGTTGGGCATGGTTGTGTGGTCGCACCCCTACGCGTCTAAAGAAGTCCCATTGCTCCTCGGCGGGAGTGAAGACCACAAGGAACCGCTCGCTAGTCCGGTCATGGAAGGACATGGCAGGGCAGCACTGAGCATCTCGATTGATCTTATTTCAAAACACTCATTGCGGGAACTCCGAAAAACAAAAGAGAAGCTCGAGGAAACTTCACGTGTTCTGATCCTGGGCTGGCTTACTAGAACAGCGTCTCAGCTGAGACTGAGTGAAAGAAAGCAGTGCAAAGAGTGGGGCGCGCGACTGTCTTGAGAGGTGGCGTGAGTCCTGCTCAGTTCGAGCTCTGGCTTGGGCATTGCTTTCTTTCCCACTGTCTAAGCTGAGACGCTGTTTCTAGCAAGTGGGACCTTGCTGCTTATAATTAGTTGCAAAGGACAAGAGTCATGGTCTGTGTAAAGCGCAAACTGGAAGCTTGGATTCTTTGAATTATTAAACCAACATCACAAAAGTTGATCGTCTGACATAATTCTTATTTGGATAAATCAAATAAAAAATATTTCAAAGAAAGACAACCTAGTGAGGGTTTCGTACATGTGCAAAGCTTTCGATATAGCACTTCATGGAAAAGGGGCTTATTAGACCCTTTATCTAGGCCTACAACTTGAGCCACGATGACTGGCTGTTTGTTGCGTTACGATGAGGACCAGTCACTGCAGTTTGCACATAACGCTCTCCGTAAGTCGTGTACGAGTACAGTAACGTTAAAACTGAAAATTTCAAATCCCTGCGCGATGCCGAACAAAGCAGAACCAGCGCGGTTGGAAAGCTGAAGCCAAATCTTAGAGTGTAGGGAAAGAAATTCCCCTTCGTTGTCACCATCATATGTAGTTCAATATTTGCACCTTTCGTGGTGTCAGAACATGGCGGGCAGCATTGAATAGCTTATTTTTAGCCACTAGGTGTTCTCGAGAACTTGCTCGTGACCCTTGTGACGCGCTTCTCGTTTTCCTTTTTTCTTGCAAGACTAACCGTGATTCACTGCAAGAACGAGGAACTGGACCGGGGAAATATTTGAGAAAAGAATCCTCTGCGTCAGGGACAGAACCAGCGCCACTTTGCCTGAACCTCTCAACCCCGAATTTCAGCCACCTTTCAAAAGATGGCGGAAGTGCGCGTCCCCTACTGAAAAAACCATTTGAAATCAAAGGGGATCGTGCCGGTCCTATACCGGTCCGGTATATTTAGTCCGGACGACCGGGGCTGATGTACCGGGACCGGAATACGTAGTCCGGAAGACCGGAGCTGAAGTACCAGGACCGATATACGTAGTCCGGAGTCCGGGTGACGCCATAGCGGGGGCCCGGATTGCCGTACCGGGACCGCCATACGTAGTCCGGTGTCCCGGTGACATTATATTGGCGGCCCGAATAGTCGTATCGGTACCTCCATACGTAGTCCAGTGTCCCGGCGACGCCATATCGGCGGCCCGTATAGTCGTACCAGGACCGCCTTAGGCAGTCCGGAGTCCCGGATACGGCCTATCGCCGGCCCGGATAGTTGTACCGGGACCGCCAGATGTCGTACTTAGGAAAGGTTACGCCATAGCGGCGGCCCGGAGGTCGCACCGGGACCGCCATGTTTACCACGGTCGCGGCAATCACCCTCCGCAACTGCCGTGTACTCGTATATGATGGACGCAGTCCCGGCCTTCCATTGATTTTTTTTCCCGTTGTCTCAGCAGCAGGGTTCTCCCCACGGTGGACAGGAGTGGCTTTGCCGCCCACTGCTCCGACTGGCCGCCAACCGCTCGATTTTTTTTTTCATGCCGCGGGATGACGGTGCGATTTTGTTTGCGCACATGGCTGCAGACCTCCGCCGGCGTACTCAGCAGGTCCGCGCACCGCCGCATCCCCTTCCCCCCCCCCCCCTCCCCCCCGGGCAATGTCCACCCCTCAGAAATTCCTGGGGAAGCCTGCTCAGCAGTGAAAAGAGGAAAAAAGGCTGTCTTGACACTATATATCGAATGTTTCATGAGAAAAAGTATTTATCTTTTTTTGGTCATTTAGTGTTTACTTGGAGAGTGATTTTATGAGGATCTCTGAATGATAATTTTATAAGAAAATTAAATGAAAGCAATCCAAAGAGCAATGTTGACACAAACGTTTATTTAAATAAAACACAATTATCACTGGCAGTGCGGCTGCTACAGATCATAAAATTGCTTAATACAAGGCAGAGATGTAAAAAATAAACTTCTGTCATAATCAGTGACTATGAAAGACAAATGAGGTCAGTAACAAGGCACAGGCTTGTGATATACCAAATAAAAAGAACACACGATTGTCTCCATGCTCTTCTCATGCACTATATTAGGTCAGTTCACACATCGCGTCATCGTGGCAGCATTGGGATATGAACCCACACCCTCGAATAACCAGTGCCTAAAACTCTTTGAATCAATAAAAAATATTAAAAAAAACAGATCAAGAATAAAAAAATATAAACAAACATATCTTTTTTTTTTGACGGGCGAAACTATCGGTAGCTATTGACTATTTTAAATTCTTCGCACTCAAGCAGCTTTACAAGACGACAACAAAAGACAACATCAGATCACTTAGCGAATTTTTTGCGTGATTTGAAATTCCTGAAGTGATTTGTTCCAAAAATGGGGCCCAGTTCGGATTGAGTGAATTCAAGAGGTTTACACAGGAGTAGGAGTGCTACACATAACTTCAAATTCGTACTACCCTCAGAGCAACGGTGAAACAGAGAGAGTACTCAGTCCAATCCACAAAGAACCTGCTCAAGAAGTCAAAAGATACTGCATTGCACAATCTCTTCTGGCTCACAAGACTGCACTGCAGCAGGAGGGCAGAACGTGTGAAAAAGAACACAAAGTTGTCTCCATGCTCGTTTTATGCACTGTCTTACATAAGCTCATAGTACGTGACGCCCACTATGTCCAAATGAGAAATTTAAAATCTACCAGTTAACACGCACTGCAAATAAAAATGTCAAATACAAATGTACACTAAAACACTATACAAATACAAACATGTCAACCATCAATGCACATTACATACAGTTACTGCATTCTCAATGGAAAAGACAAAAACTTTTTTTCAAAATTTTAAAGTTAGTTCAAAATGTTTTTTTTTCACTAGCTTGCTTTTTTTAGTTTACTGCTCTCCTTCCAAAATATCTTTCTCAAAATTATACATGCCGCAGTGATTTTCTTAAATAAAACAAATGGCACTTTGCAAATGCGCTGCTAAATTTTTTTGTGGCGATTTACTTTGAATCTTCAATGCAAACAAGGCAAGCGCACAGAGCATGTGTAAACATGTTCTTCACATGCTCCATGATGCCTTGGTAATTAAGCAAAGTGTATTCAGTGAATGATGAGCCACTGAGGCGGTTCCGCGGTAATGTGGTGCCTTAAGAGGCTCAATCACGTTCCACATTGTTGGGCATGTTACAAATATAGGCAGTATCTTCAGAGACAAAATTGATAAACAGGCACACACAGGCAAAATCCTTAATGTCGATGGCAATTAATGTTGTCTGCAGAGACACAAAACATTCTTTGATGTGCCTGGGAAGTTGCACATCAGCATCCACCTCTACGATTCTTTTGCACAACAAAACACATTTTGCCTGACTGTCAGTGTTCACTTGTAAGATTCGCATTATTTTAAAATGCACACCTGCTTTCGTCATGATAACACTAGAGTCATTTTTCTTGGCTCTTGAATACTGTTCGCTGTCATATACCGTCTTGTCTAGCACAAAACGCTTAAACTCGAGAACAGAAGCAGGTAGCGGGATGCCTGCCACTTCGAGTGAAGCCTCCTCCTCTGTTGTCAGCCTTCCCACAGGAGTGGGAGACCCCAGCATGCAAGCACCATCTGAATACCAATACTTTTCTAACCTTTTAAAGCCAAGCATGTCGTGACAAAGCTTTTTGGTAGCCTCATGTAGCGGAACGCAAGAGAGGACCTGTTGGAGTTCCTGCAGAACAACAACCCTTTCAACAATTTGCATCGGCACCCCTTTAGCGGCTGTTACGGATTTCATAATTCGTCCGTTGCCACTTGCAAATACAAATGCCGTGTGGGCCCACAGAGGCCCCATTTGCTTAGCTGCTTTGTGAAGATGGAGCAGCGTGTGGACGTTGTATGTCATGCAAGACCCTTTCTTGTAGAGACGCTCCACCCGTGGGACAAACTTCTGTACAAGCTGACCTGAAAATATACACATATCTGTGAGGAGCCATATTGGCGCAAACAACAATAGAAGAGCAGCCCAACATGACACCACCTGTCAAGACACATTGGCATCGTGCCATTGTATCGGTTTTCAGTTCTTTTTTTACCCCATACTACCGATACTAAGAAACGGTGTCAAAATAGACTATATACGCACGAAGATAGCTGCTGACAATGTTTCTGTCGCCATTTTTGCAGGGCACTGCGTCCCGGTGTCCTGTGAAAACGGTGACAGCGGGAGTGTATGCATGTGCAGAAGCTTACTGGTAAAAGGTCTATTGGAGAATGTTTGCCTAACTCGAGTGGCTCCAACTTTGTTTGTGATTACATTAACTGCTCGATGACTTCCTGCACTTATGAGCTCAAACAAAGGTGCACACATGCTAGGTTTTTCCTTTTGCAAAACAAAACCGTCGTCATACTTAAAAAAAAACAAAAAAAACGTCTTCCCCGCAGCTCAGTAAACCCGAGACCAAAGACAAAAGGGACAAGACACACAAAGATATTTGTGTACATTGTCCCTTGTTGTCCTCCATCTCGGGTCTACCAAAATGTTAAAAGTAAACCGCGTTGCCTGTTCCTTTTCTGTTATTGCTAAACTTCTCCAAGTCGCAGCATGTAGCTGCAAGCGATCACAAGCGACTACAAACTGACATGCTGAGTGTCTTTGAGTGCCTTGAGGGCCGCGGTTCCTAAAGGCAGCTGACAGGAAAAAAATAAATCACTTGAGTCGAAATGAAGGAATAACGAAGAGAGGTGGAATTGTGATACCTTCAGTATAAAGAGACCTCCGAAACGGTAGAGCTTCGGGAATTGTTCAACAAAAGCCGTGGTCTATCGTTTGCTTGCAGACTATAAAATCATGAAAGTGATTAGGCCTAAGAATTGTTACATCTCTTTCAGTTCGAAGCGATCAGAAAAACCAGCATTCCCCAAAGTAGAGTGCTTCTTCAACGAGGAGAATACCTATGGTGCCTATTTTGCAATTTGCAGAGAATGTTAACTGAGGTGACAAAGTCAAACACTTTCTGTCTAAGTGAGCAAAGAAGCTCAGAGTTTGAGCAGGTGTTTTTAATTCAAAATTTTATTATTTCCTAGCATTTTTCTTTCCCTGTGAGCTTTATATTCCTGGGAGTCCACAGTAATTGAATTTTAGAAAACAGAAACTTCGTACCAGCATGGTCAAGTTGTCCTCGAGTGAACTCCTGCAACAGGAGGATGTAGACCGCTTCCACTAGGCAGCGGAGATGTTTCCAGTAGTGTTGATCCAATATCCCCAAGGTGCACGATAGGCAGTAAAACAGCAGCCACTGCCTCCACTCGCTTGCATTCCAAAAGCTCCTGTCGCCGACAGGCCGAGGAAGGCGAGTTACGCAGTGCGGGGGCCGGATACTCAGCAGCCGCTTGTTTACTGCGGGCACCACAGAGGGACTAACTGCAAGACAAGTGCAATGTTAATAAAGCAGAAGACCAGGAAGAAATTCAGTCCTATGATATAGTGTCGCAAAGGTTTTGATTACAACTGCCTTCTCAATCTATCTTTTATTGTAGTCACCTCATCTGGTCTGGCCATCATTAACAAGATAGAAAAATCAATGACCTCGACGCAGAACAGACACTTTGGCATTGGGTCCCCTTGCTTCTTTATAACATGCTTCATGAGGAAAAACCCAGTTTATTCAAATTCCGATGGTAGAAACGAGCCCCACACCGTCCTGTAACTTGTCATTATTTGCCCCTTTCACAACTGTTGCATAATGCTGCCTAAACATTTTTGAAGTTGGATTTTTCAGTTGAAATATTCACGTCTGAAAATGTGGATTGTTGAAATGGACAACTAGAGCAGATGTGCTTCAAAGATGCAGAAAACATCACAAGGTTCCCATTCTCACTGTTTTTAGGAACCTATGTCTAGTGCAAAAGGAAAGGCGCCAGATGCTGTAGTCAGCAAAATGTCAGTAGCCCTCAAGGCACCCAAATTTAGACTGGTGAAGAGTGTGTTCAAATATTGCACTAAATCACTCTAAGCCCATCCTATGGCTATGCCCTGATAACAACTGCCTCTAAAACAGTTGTTAGAACTTCCCTAGAGAGTATTGCGCATTGCATGGTCATTTTCTTACGGCACAGTTTCATTGGGCAGGACAATTATATAGCAAACATGAAACAGCCGAGCCTAAGAGAGGAGCTCTGACACCCACCGCTAGGTCACCAATGCTGAAAATATGACCCTTTCGCGATTTTGTTGACTACAGAAAAATATCAAGCTCGTGCCCAACGAGGTGAGGGGCTTAGAGCGATAAACTGGTATCTTGTTCACCAAGCAAAAAAGACCCCCCTTGGCTGCCGCCATCTTGCACAATTTCGACCCTTATGCTCCGTTTCACCTTATGTTGTACCGCAGCGAAGGCTAGAAGCGCGAGCTCGTAGCGTTGGCAGCTGCCCTTGGTGCACGAGAGCTTGTACCGCCGAGATGTGCCCTAGAGCAAGGAGCTCGCACTTGTAGCCTTTCCTGCGGTACAACACAAGGTGAAACAGAGTATAGACACGTGACCATACCAATTCCTGAGGCTTCGACGCGAAACTGAGCCGAGATTTGTATTGCGATCGCTGTAAAAAAACATAATAAACTATTTTTTTCAATACCCCAGAGCTCAGGGCCTAGCTTCGACAAAATCCTAAAATGGAGCATCGCGGCTAACGGCATAACGGGACACGAAGCTGCCCGAGTTTTTGTCGTAAAAGCACATTTTTTACTTAAAACAAATGAAACGTGACTTATCTCGTCGGTGCTGTTATTAAAGATCAATAAGCAATTATTTTTGCACGCTGTAATTCGTTAAATTCTAGTTATAAAACTATAAGGTAATGTGTCTAGTGGTGAAAAATATGCAACTTGGCAGCGGCCAATTCGGGATCACCCCCCCTCCCCCCCTTTCAGCTGCCAGTTTTTCGCTCTAAGGCCCTCTACCTTGTTGTTGTGTACATATGCCTGTCTGCATACATGGTTGATCAGGAAAATATTTTTGACCAAGTCACTTGACATCCAGCTACAAATCTCCAAGCGCATTTATAATAAGCTTGAGGCAGCTCATCTGCACTGTTATCATTGTATCAGTATTCACTGCAAGTGTATGTTGACAGTTTACCGATATAGTTGTTCTCCCGGCAGTTGATCGAGCTGGACAGGTACTCCGTGAACTGCCGGATGACACCCAACAGCACACAGTGCATGTAGTCAACAGAGAAACCCCAAACCAGGTTGAAGTGGGGAAGGTCGGTGAGGGGGGAAGGTCCCTTGACTCCGTTGAGCGACGCACCGGACAGCAAGGTGAGCTGCATGTCTCTGCGCACCCCTTCCGGGGTCCTCTCTTCATCAGATGTTGTGCCCCGATAGTGCAGGCTTCCTAGAAATGCAAAACAATATTAGCAGGTCCCAGCTTTGAAATTACAAACAAATCGGAGCAACCAGTGCACTTAATTGGAGCTATAAGGTTTTATGGTGAATTCCGCTCGCAAGATCTCGAGCGCTCCAAAAGCGCTCCATTGGGAGCGAGCATATTTCGCTCGCAGATCTGGCTCGAGTTGGTCACCTTCCGCTCGTAGATCTCTGGCAGCGCCCGCTCCACCGAACCCCGCCAAACTTGCTCTGCGGGATTTCACAGATCTTTACGGAAGGTGACACAGCGGCCCTACTGATTTCCTTCTAAATCGGAAGTGCGCATGCGAGGCGAGGTTGGAGAGGTCGGCGGGCCGGTTGAACCACGGTCGGGTCGTCGAGATGGATCTGTTCGGGTGCGTCGGTTGTTTACGCGGGATTGTGATGGCTTGAACGCTTCTACCTTGAGTAGAACAGGGATACAAAGCCGGGACTGTGAAGCGTGGTAAATCGTAAGCGCTGACATCTGTGATGGTGAGAGGAAGAACGAGAAAAAGAACGACAGAAAAGCCGGAGGCAGACGCAAGGTTAGGCCTCTTCATTCTGCAGCCAATGATTGTTTACCTTTTTACACTGCATTCCGACGACGCTTTCCCGAGCAATAAAGCAAGAAGAGATTAGGCAACGACCGTGCAAGTGATGGTTTGTTACCTCTGTGTTTGTTAAAGTCGTACCAGAAATCTGAAATCCATTGCTGGCAATCGCTGTCCGTGCCCTGCCGCCTCGAGGCGGCCGAAAGGTATGTGATAGTGCCGAACGCGGACGTCTTCGTTATTTGTGACATGGGCGCCGTGGTACATATAATTTCGCCCAGCCTATGTCGCGTGTTATTTCTGCAGCGAAGCAGTGACAGTCGTCACTGGTCGTCGGAAAGATCAGTCGGCTGAGGCGTTGGTGGGCTTGTCATGTTCGAGCAGCGGCCATTTTGAACGGCGGAGGGGGAAGCGGTGGGGAGGGGTGTGGGGGAGGTCACTCAAAAAATGCAAGTTTATATTCCCCTCGTCGATTCGGAGCGGGTCCCACGGAGCGGAATTTCGCCTCTCTCGCGGATTTCGGAAAGCGCTCCGGATCTACGAGTGGAATTCACCATTAGGTAGTTTAGAGCATACACAATTACCGTAGCTTCAACATGATTCAAGATTGTATTACTTGCTTTACGAAACCTGTCTCAATTGCCTACACATGTCGGCAACAAACCTTAAACGAACTGATGAGCGCATTGGTTTAGGCTGAGAATCTATAAAAAACACAGATCCTGTTTTGTTATCGTCCCTCTTTTTTTTACGTCCTGAAACCACAAAACGCTAAGCCCAAACGAACCACTTCTTGTGTTCAAGGGGATTCTGTCACGCGCAGTACATCGTATCATGATCGGATTGGCGCAGTGCATCGGGAAGAAGACGGGGGCACGCGCTGCGAATTTCTGGAATGGGCTATTGCAGGGGTGGCCAGGCTGACCCAGCCTAGGAGCTGCGAACAAAACCACGGAACTCCCAAGAGCCACATGGGGGGGGGGGGGGGAGCAAACTTTTGTCCAGAGCAATAAACGAATCTTGAACTACTTTCAATCTACCCGAGTCAAAAGCAGTCGAACTGTGTGTAAGGCAGCCGTAGCACAGGACTACTGTCGTGAGGTTCGTGATGTGGGAAAGAAATGACAGGAAGACACGATGATGCGTTGTGGGATAATTCAGATTGCACTCTAGAAATATGGAAAGAGATTATTTACAAAACTATTTACACCACTTCAACAAAGGTTGAGGTTTGAGTGTCCCCTAAAAGTCTCTTGCTCACGACTTTTCAGTCCTTGCGGCGTAGCACCCGTGGCGGCCGATGATCAGGGGTCTACCGGCGTCAGGGCCGAGGGACGTAGTGACGAGGCAGTTGATCGTTGGCCAAAGGCTTGAATCAGGCCCCGTACGTCGGTGGCAGCCTGATGACCAGGTGTCTGCCAAAGCCAGGGTCAAGGGACGTAGAGACGAGGTAGTTCAGCTTAGGCCAAAGGCTTGAATCATGCCCAGTAGGTCTGTGGCACGGAGCGGCAGCGGGAGTTCAGCTGCGCCACGCATGCAGTCTTGCCCACCTCCGGAAGGATGGCGCCCGGACTGCGTGAGAAGGGGTTGTGGGTCGGGCCTCTTGACGTCTGGTCACGTCTGCTTCGTCCTTTTTCAACCGCCCGAATCCTCTCTCGCGCTCCTCGCATGCCCCACCCCGTCTTCTTCCTCCTCGTCCTCTTCGGCTTGTCGCGGGATCGCTCATCACAATGACCCCCCAAACAAGGTTTTTTTTATTTTTTTTTTATTTTTCACTCACCGAAAAGAAAGAAAAAATGCACTTCACAAGAGTCGATCCCAGTTCATACCAGCTCGTTCAGTCGCAGAATAAGTTGAGCCCGAGCTCCAGTTATCAATGTCCCTGTCGTAAATTTAAACGCGCGTGCCTAAGAATACATACAGCAGCAAAGACGACACCGGTCAAACTCATTGCGTACCTCACACTCGGCTTAAATAGTATGCCCCCACATTATCCATTCCTTTTATATACCTCACACTGAACTGGTATTCCTGCAGAAGCAAACTCCATCTTAAGATCCTACTCTTTGCTGCTTTCATCTTATGTAAATACTCCAACGGCTGGTGATCCGTATGAACTTTAAACTCCCTCCCATACAAATACACGTGAAACTTCAGGATTGCCCACACTAACGCCAACGCTTCCTTTTCTATTGTAGCATAGTTCTTTTCTCTGGGCAACAAGTTTCTACTCGCGTAGGCAACTGGATGTAGGAACGACATGTGTTCTTGCATCATCATGGCACCCTGGCAACTGTCCGACGCGTCTGTTCGGAGCACGAACTGCTTCGTAAAGTCAGGTGCTCGGAGAATCGGCCCAGCTGAAAGCGCTCGTTGCAATTCTTGAAATGCGTCCTCTTGCTCGCTTGTCCACCGCAACCTGTTTGGCTCCTTCTTTTTGGTGTGCTCGACAAGGGGTAAGGCCTTTTCCGCATAGTTCGGAATGAATTGTCGGTAATAACCTGTCAATCCCAGGAATGACCTTAGTTGCTTCTTATTCGTTGTTCGCTTTGAAACAACGATTTTTTTCTAGCGTCTCCGGTATAGGAGCAAGCTCACCGTGCCCTAGTCGATGGCCCAGGAATGCGATCTCTCTCATTCCCAGTTCGCATTTGCTGGGCTTGACAGTTAGGCCTGCTTCTTCAACTTTTTGCAGAACCTGCTGGAGTACATCTAGGTGTTCGTCCCAAGTTGTGGTTGCAATCAGTACATCGTCGATATAATGTTGAACACCTTGGATGCCTGCAAGCACCCTCCTCATGACTCGTGTGAAAACGGCAGATGCCGTCTTTATCCCGAATGGCATGTATTTAAATTCGTAAAGTCCAGATTCGGTGGAAAAGGCCGTTTTTTTCCTTCGAATCATGGGCGAGAGGTATTTGCCAATACCTTTTTGAGAGGTCCAGCTTCGAGAAATATACTTTATTTCCGACTTCCGCGAACACGTCTTCGATCCGAGGAATAGGTTCAGCGTCAGGTACAAGGATGTCGTTGAGCCGACAGAAGTCGATGCAGACTCGATGCGTACCGTCTGGCTTCTTCACCAGAACCAACGGAGAACGGTATGGTGACGTCGAGTTTTCTATTACTTCCAACTTCAACATTTCTGCAACTTCCTCTTCTACCATCTGCCTTGTTGCAAAAGGAACCGGATACTGTGGAGTCTGAATGGGATCGTTAGTAGTCAGCTCCAACTTACACTCCAACAGATGTGTTCGTCCAGGCAATTCGGTGAAAATTCTTTCAAACCTACCTAGCACGTCTTTGATGTCCCTTTCCTGGCCCCCAGTAAGGTCTTTGGCCACCACCACATCGGCGATTCCTTGAGTGCTCTTGATACCCACGCAGGGTATCGGCTGCTCTACTCCTTCCTCCTCGATGGCAATCAGTGAGGAAACGTGCTCTTTTATCATGGTGTCTGGCTCTCGCTCTTCGTATTTTTTGAGCATGTTAATGTGAAAGACCTTGGTCGTGTGTCCTAAGTCTATCACATAATCGACCTCATTCTTTTTGCCGATGATTTTGTATTGGCCTTTACAGTGCATAACCAACTTGTTCGTTTTTGTCGGTATCAACAATAATGCACGGTCCCCGACATTCAAAAGTCTCCTCCCCGTCTTCCTGTCATACATCTTCTTCTGGTACCGCCTGGCTGCTGTTAAGTTCTGGTGCGCCAGTTCGGTGGTCCTTTCAAGGCGGTTGCGTAGGTCCAAAACGTGTGAGTATGTCGTCTTCAAGTTTCCTTCTAACTCCTCCTGCGTCCAGATTTCCTTCAAGATCGTCAGCGGCCCTCGAACTTGTCTCCCATATATCAGCTCAAAGGGAGAGAAACCCAGGCTGGCTTGCGGGACCTCCCGGTAAGCGAACAGGAGTGGTGCCAGGTATCGATCCCAGGATCGAGGCTTTTCTTCGCACATCTTACACAACATCTGTCTTAAGGTACCGCTGTACCTTTCCACCAATCCGTTGCAGATAGGGTGGTAAGGAGCAGTCAGAAGATGTTGGATGTCCAGTTGTCGTGTAAGCTCCTTCATGAGCCCGGACGTGAAACTTGTCCCACGGTCAGATAAGATTTGTCTCGGCAGCCCCACTCGAGAAAAGATCTCTAATAATCCCTCCGCCGCCGTCGAGAGTCACAGGAAGGCAACGAAACCGCGTCTGGGTATCTGGTGGCGAAATCTACCAGCGTCAGTACATATCGGTTTCCGCTTTCCGAAGTCGTCGGAAGTAGTCCTACTAAGTCGATCGCCACTCTCTCAAACGGGGTGTCGATAATAGGCATTCGCCCAAGGGGCGCTCTTTTGACTTCCCTTTCGGAGTGGCCCTTTGGCAGGCATCGCAAGATTTAACGTAGCGTTTAATGTCAGCCTGAACTCCAGGCCAATAAAAAGCATCTAACACTCTGTCAGTAGTTCTCTTTACTCCCTGGTGACCACCCATCGCACTGTCATGTGCCACCTCCAAGACGTAATATCTAAGTGTGGTTGGAACGACCACCTGCTTGAAGTGTTTGCCCCCTTTCTCCTCGTATTTTCGGCACAGTACGCATTTCGATAAACAAAAGCTGTACGTCGATCCATCCTTTGTGTTGTACACCTGTCCAATTTCGCTCCGACAGACGTCCAACGTGGCATCACCTCTCTGGAGTTCTTTTAAAAGCTCAGAGGTTATTTCATTCCTCATGACTTCGCTTGATTCGCCCGTTTTATATGTCGACTTCGATCTACTCGCGGCCGACACGTCGCTGATAGCAACATTTTCTGTTCGAGTGTCTAAAGCTCTTCCTTCCGGGCTTGGCTGCCCTCTCTGGACATTCCATCCGGGATCGGGCTCTTCTGCACTTCGGGCTCCTTCAATATTTCCTAAGATTACATCATACAGTGGTGACTCCATGGACTTTACAAGCGAATCTCCGGTGAAATATGGAGAACACAGTTCCACCCTAGCCTCTGGTAGCTGTAACGATGTTCCATCTACAAGAAATACTACACCCGTCTTTCCAGTGAGACTGGTGTTTTCGACTAAGCTGCGTCGAACAATTACCGTATTACTGCCGGTGTCACGTAATACGCTTACTCGTTGTTGGTTAAGTACACCTTGCAAGACAGGCATTGTTTCGACCCTTGTTTACCTTCTTGCGTTCTTGGGTTGCATTAATCCCCCCAACCTCACTATCGTCGAAGAGCGAAGACTTTTCTTCCTCGATAGCGCTCCCCGGTGGTTCTACCTCACCCTTAGGTGGTCAAGGAGGCTCAACGAAACACATTGCATGGGGTCTCTCTTCGCGTTTCCTGGGACAGTCTCTTTCGTTGTGCCCTTCCCTTCGGCAGAAAGAGCACGCTGGAATCTTTTGCTTATATCCATTTCGACACCGAGGTGCTTTGTGTCCTAACCTGCCACATAAGAAACATTTGGGCTTGGAAAATTCAGGCGCGTCAGAATTACCCCTCTGAGTCAAGGCAGTTTTTGTCTCTTCTCTAAAAGTGAAGAGATTTTTTTGTTTCTGTGCTTCGAGGAATCGATCAGCCGTCTCAACCATTGACGAAAGTGTCTTGCAGTCTCTTTCCCTCAGAAAGATAGCGATCTTCTCTTGGCACTGGGACAGAAATTGCTCCGCCAAAATTTCATCTCGCAACGCGTCGTACGTTGTAGGCGTCTCTCCTACTTCCAGCCACCTATCAAAATAACTTTCTAGCCGGGCGGCGTATTGACTAGCTGTCTCTCCTTCCTCGGGTTTGGATTTTCTGAACTTTTCTCGATATCCCTCTGTCGTGAATCGGAATCTTTCCAGAAGAGCTTTCCTGGTGGCTTCGTAACTCATAGAGTCTCGTGGCGATAGTCTGCCGTACACCCTTAAAGCCTCTCCCGTAAGGCACATGCTCAGCGCCGTTGCCCATTTTGATTCTTGTCATTCCTCTGCCCTTGCGATGCATTCAAAACGTTTCAGATAGGCGTCTAGATCATCTCGCTTCTCGTCAAATGGCGGGATGAATTTACGGGAACAAATGGAACCAGGATTCATCCTCCCATTGTTACTTCCCTCGGGCGTTGCCTCAACATTTGTTGCCGCTCCGCTTTCAACTAGCCTTAAACGCAGCTGCAGTGCCCGCTCCTCTATTTCGGCTTTTTCTCTACTTGCTAGTCTCTCGGCGGCTCTCTCCTCTCTCTTCCGCGCCTGTTGCTCCCTTTCGTAGCTAACTTTCTCTTCCGCCCACTCTCTCAATTCAACGCCCTGTAGGCCTAACGACTTGCCTACGTCTACTATATATTTTAGATCCATCGTGCAGTGAATTATCCCGAACAATTCAAAGTGTCTTTTTCCTGTCGCGGACGCCAAATTGTCGTGAGGTTCGTGATGTGGGAAAGAAATGACAGGAAGACACGATGATGCGTTGTGGGATAATTCAGATTGCACTATAGAAATATGGAAAGAGAATATTTACAAAACTATTTACACCACTTCAACAAACGTTAAGGTTTGAGTGTCCCCTAAAAGTCCCTTGCTCACGACTTTTCAGTCCTTGCGGCGTAGCACCTGTGGCGGCCGATGATCAGGGGTCTACCGACGTCAGGGCCGAGGGACGTAGTGACGAGGCAGTTGATCGTTGGCCGAAGGCTTGAATCAGGCCCCGTACGTCGGTGGCAGCCGATGACCAGGTGTCTGCCAAAGCCAGGGCCAAGGGACGTAGAGACGAGGTAGTTCAGCTTTGGCCAAAGGCTTGAATCATGCCCAGTAGGTCTGTGGCACGGAGCGGCAGCGGGCGTTCAGCTGCGCCACGCATGCAGTCTTGTCCACCTCCGGAAGGTTGGCGCCCGGACTGCGTGAGAAGCGGGTTGTGGGTCGGGCCTCTTGACGTCTGGTCACGCCGACGGAGGTCCGGCCTGGTTGCGTCTGCTCCGTCCTTTTTCAACCGCCCGAATCCTCTCTCGCGCTCCTCGCATGCCCCACACCGTCTTCTTCCTCCTCGTCCTCTTCGGCTTGTCGCGGGATCGCTCATTACAACTACCAAACCTGAACCTGTCTTTCGATTTAAAACGCGTTCCATTTCTCTTTTTGTGCGAGGGAGGCGGGGGAATGGGGGGGGGGGGGGCAGGGAAGGGAGCCGCGAGCCGCACCTTGACAAGCGAAGAGCCGTAGCTTGGCCACCCCTGGTCTATTGCCACCATAAGCCATGGAATCATTCGCAGGAAAGTGAGGAAAGTCCAAATGGAGGCCTTAGAGTTTAGTTGTTAAAGGGGCCCTGCAATGACTTTTTACTGGTTTTTTATTTGCACCGAACCTGAGCGCACTGAACGTAGTAACTTAATGAAACTTTTCTTTTCTCAAATTTCGCTTTATTTTAAAAGTTATAGGCAAATTAGAATTACAAAAACAAGCAAAAAATAACCTCCTTTATAATGTCGTAGGTCCTGGCTTGAGTTGCCGTGAACTAGAGGAAGGATAGTGGGCTCATCGAGCGTTCACAAGTGCCGCCCTCCGTGTCGACGGCTCGAGAGGGCGCCACTAACGCATGTTTTGGATAGGCTTTATGAAGCGGACGGCCAGGGCGACTCGCATTGCATTTGCTGCACAATTAAAGACTAATTCGGCATAACACTTCATTGGCCACAAACGACAGCAAACACGGGGTAAAGGTCAGTTCAGAACAGGAGCCAATTCGCGCTGCCATACCGCCAAATGGCCAAATCGCCAACCAAGCCCATGCTGAAGGCTTTCGGAACGCTCGGAAGCGGTCGGATGCTCGAGCTGGTTGACGATCGCAGCGCCGCCGCGTACACCCGGGATTTTCTACGCTCGCCGTTTGTCGGGGCCTCATCCCACTAGCTCTTTCTAGTATGCGCTTGGTGGCGGGTACGTCGACCGTACATTTCTTGTTTCCGTACTTTACAAACTGCATTTGTTTCTTTTCTGACCTAAAATACTGAACAAAAACTAGTTTCATAGATAATTGAAACGGTTCGGGACACTTATAGTTTGTATTTCGACTAAAAAAAAGCTTTTAGCGGCTCTGACCAGTAGTAAGCCCAGGACCAAAGACGTCACATTTCGCGCGCTTTTCGCAACGTGGGTCGCCCTCGTAGGCAGAGGAGGTTTCCGCTTCGTCCGGTTAAAATATGACGCACTGATATTTAGTTACTCTCTTCATGACCGCTGGCTTTCCCGAACCCCAAGAGACGTGGAAACCGCAAAAAAGGCAGACGCTTAAATATCATTGCAGGGCCTCTTTAATGAAAAAAGGAAAAACCTTCCTGACGTTACTACTTTGCATCCCACTTCAAGGAAAATTTAGTGCTTCCCTGAAGCGGTTAAGTTATTCTTGCATTTAAAAGATGGTTTATTTGTGACCATTTTCATTTGACATGTTGTCAGGGCCCAATGTACTTGCTGCTTTTTACCTGGCCTTGTGATATCACACCAGGTTATGACATAAGTCACTTGTGTTGTTTAACTGTGTGGAACTGTTTTGACAAGAGTGAAAAAAGGCTTGCTGACAGACACAAAGTGACTACAGTAAGTCCAAAGTCCTTACCCTCCAGGTGCTCTCCACTTGCCAAGCACCAGGAGCACCCGAAGTACCCATTGTACTGCACGTGGTCTCGGACCTCGGCCCGCGCAGGTGCGTCGAAACAGCAGCAGAGGGCGTGGACCTTAGACGACAAGACGGTGGAGTCGTGTTCCCAAGTCAGCGAGCCCAGCGACGTCACTTCCTCGACAAACTTGGTCATGAACAGGATCATGTCCGGGTGGCTTGCGCCAAACCACAGTCCTCCCAAGACACAGTGGTTGAAGCGCTCACTCGGTGGAAGTTCATTAATAATAAACTGAACTGGCCACACCGACGCTCTCGAGGACTTGTACAAGGGGCTGCCGTCCGTGTTGAAAGTAATGGTGAGGCCAGTCCATTCATGTAGACCACTCTGCTGAAGGTGTCTGTAGCCCGCTGCACTTGTAATGTCTTAAATGACATCGGAAGGTGCCTGAGCTTCTTCTGTGAGCTTCACCGAATTCTCATGAAGCACCTGCTTCGTCTGACTGATGATATGTCTCATTTGGTCGTGCAAATTCATTGTGATGAAAAAGCAGCCATCGCTTTTGGCCTGGGCAAGCTCGAATGTCATGGCACATTTGGAGCACACTTTCCTGGCTTCACTCTCGCTGGCATCATCATTGGAGGATCCACACCCTCTACAGTAATAGTGGTATCTGACCACGTTTTCAGTCTTAGCTGCCCAGAGCTTCCTAAAAAAGGTATTTGCTGCGTGATAGAACATCACTTCCAGCACCAAACAGTCTGTTTACTAGGTGCAGTAATTTGTCTAGCGCAGTCCAGGGCATGTTTTCTGAAGTCAAGAATTCCATGATGAGGGCCACAGCCTCTGCTTTTGTTGTTGACGAGTGTGGAAAGGTGCTCTTCCCATACTCAGCAAAGCTGTCCGCGAGACACCGAGCTTCATCGTACACGGGCTCATCCGACACACTGTCAGAAGCGTGACTGTCGTTATCAAGTCTCATATCGATGCTGTCGCCCTGACCAACGGCATTGCCATACTCATCTTCAACAACCATGCCGTCCTCTCCGTCAAATGTTTATTCGAGGAAACCGTCCGTTTCGGCTTGGTCACTCTGTACTCCATCATTTGTGGGCTGGTCGTTCCTTGACTTAGATGGCGAAGGTTCGTTCACACTAGTGCCGTGGCCACTTTGGCTGACATCGGCGCACTCGGCAATCCGGGCAGAATTACGGTTGTACGTCGTACGCGGCAGTTGAAACGGCTCACCGCTTTCCAAATATTTTTTCCTCCGTTTGTTCGGGGTGGCCATGGTATTCATTTGGCCTACATAAGGTAATTCAAAGCATACAAAAGTCGTTGGGCCATATGCACACTTTTCCCACGTGTGGAACAGTTGAAACCAGTGAGTGAAACACTCTCCTTACTACAGACAACATAGAGTTTATATATACCAAAGCCTGACACCTATCATTCTAAGTGCCCTGCCTTTTGCACATTCCGGCTATATTCTAAACTACTAGTGCGGAGACTCGCCGCAGCGCGCAAGAAGGTTGGCATTCGCAGAGCTCTGGGCATTCGAGCGAAAGATGAGTAGGCCCACTTTCCTTTGGTGCCGTTGGTAGTTCGCCAACTGAGTCTATCATGCAAGGAGGCGAAACTGGATTTAATTGGATTAGGGAATAATTTATGTCTTATCATTTTTGTTTAATGTACTATACTTGAATTATAAAAACTAAATAGCTATTTAAAATTGGACTTAAATCTTAGTGAATAAAGAAATGTTTAAGGAAACTTTTATTTTATTGTTTTTATTTTCGATATGTATGCTTTATTAGGTGAGCAATACAGATCGGGGACGGCGTTTAATTAAATGTCGGGTCCTAGCTGTAGTGTGTGTGTAAATATTGCTTTAATTATGAATTAAAATAAATAAATAAATAGTGAGCTGTAAGGGCGTTTGCGAGAAAACCGAACAGGGAGCTCAAACGCCGCCCAGAAGCGCTAGCTGTTCGAGTAGGATTCGAAACTTTTAGAGCAAGTCGTTGCGTAGATCAAAGTATAAAGAAAACGAAAGTTCATTATGAACGTAGTAATTGTAATAGTAATCTTTATTGGCTCAGGAGAGCCGTGGCACCGTGGGAATGCGACAGCCCGTGCCATGAAGGTCCGCGGTGCCATGTCTAGTGATGATGATTATGAGATGATATGTACAATGAAGAGGACCGGGAGGACGACGATGATGCTGAAATGGAGCCCGCGGGTGAAGGTGCGGGCCGATGTTGCTGATGATGAGGGCAATGAGGGCCCGGTCAAGCCCGGTCGGCCCAGTGCACTTCAGTGGGCTGCTCGCCGGGCCGGTACTCCGTTCAGCTGGCAGAGGCGTCTTGACATTGCAATTGAACTGCGGGTCCCCGGTTATTTTCAATGAGAACGCGCAGGAAATACATTCTTGCTTATTCTTTCGTGGTGATAAGTATTTTCACCGAAAGAAATATTACCCCAAATTAGGCTTAAGTGGACGTCGACTCAAGGAGAAATTCGGTTTTTCTTTAATATATTTTTATTCAGGCAACGTCGTGTTCTCAAAGATCGCGTCCTGCTCGAACCAGCAGGGCTACGTTCCGGCGATTGAGCTCCCTGCGACGTCTAGTTTATTTTTGTGGTGCAAAAACAGTTCGGTTTTCTCGCAAAAGCCATTATACTCAGGTACGGCCACTGGGTAGGGACGACTGGTACGCCTGCATTGTGACTGCTAGATTTCGGTGCTTGCGCAGTAGGGTAAACTGGAAGTAGCCAGCGTTTGCCCGCTTATGTAACATAGGGACAGGAATGCAGACTGACCGAAATCCGGTCTCAGGTTTGATCAGAACTCTAGATGCAGTGAACGGCGATTGGAGCTAGCTGGAGCAATGGCTTTCTGCAAAATTGCCATGTGAGAAGCACCAAGTGCGTTGGAAGCTTGTTTTTGACTGCCAGATTCCCTTCATGTTGTGTATGTTTTCTGGTTTAGCATATGTTGGGGCATACCATGCGGGATTCTGTCCCGTTTAATTTCTAGCGCGCATGGCATAAACGCAAGGAAGAAGCTGGCACTTTCAGCAGGCCTTGATATCAGCATCACCATGCATTGTGACTTTTTGTATCATAAGAGTGAAGCGAATGATGCATACAAGCACTTGGGAAAACCTTCTAATTGTGCTTTCGGGCAAAGGCGCCTCCGGTTAACAGAGGTTATTGACAGGTTAATCCGATACGGGCCTCACAAGCTTGTTGTACGGGCTGTATGCCTTTCTGTACGTGCGTGCGTTTCGCGCGCTAAACCTACCTGTCTGATTTCAGCGTCTTCCTGAGTAGCGTGTATCGTACTGGTGGGAGCAAAATGACAAATTATTTTATTCTAACACACTAAATTCACAAATGGACACAGGCACCCCTCGAGGTTGCACGCGTGGGCACGTTTTGCCAACATGTGCTTTCTTTTCGTGTTTTTGACCTCTTAGGCCTTATTCCCTTGGGCCGGGCGCGCTCTATCCGATCTGTAAGCTCCAAGCAAACGTTCGGAACACGTGCAGCGCAATCTCCCGCTGCCTGGGTCGTTCCTTCGATCAATCTCAGTCTTCGCGTTTCTCGATCTCGATGAACACCGTACCGGCGTGGGTTCGGCTTATCAAGCTGTCTTGTGTAGTACCGCGTGGACGTACTGCGCAGAGCATTTGACGAAATGCCATTTTAAAGCAGACGGCTGCCTAAGCACGCAAACAACCAAGTTGACAGACTGAGCTAGAAAAGAAAACACGTGGAAGCTTTCGAAAGAGTAAATTCATGTTATGCTATTCTCATTTCTGCACCGCTCTTTTTGTTCATCAGGATATAATTTACCTCTAAAGATTTAGGTAGGAGGATAGAATATTGGTGGAAAGGTCCCAGTGTACAAAGATTTTTTTTTTAGTATGTATGTATGTGTGTATGTGTGTGTAGCGGGTACAGTGAGCCTCTGTGGTATGGGCAATTGCCTTTTCACTGTCACCCGGGTTTTAGAAACCGAATAAAGCATTATTAAATGTCTAAGGATAAAGCAATAAGTTAGAACACTAAATGTAGTTGGGACGGTACTGAGAACAAAATCAACAAAATTTAAAAAAAGGCGAAATATTCTAGGCAAGACCGCTAGGTGACGCAAGCTACCACCCACTATGGAGAATTTATTTAGTATTGTCTATTCATTCAAGCCAAGTGGCCAAGCCCCCTCCCCCGCGCAGCGCTGCCCCGCGCCATCCAATGCGTCTTGTTGTCGTTCGTGGTGCGTGTTGTCGTTGCGTTGTTGTCGTCGTGCCCGTACACGTGTTGACTCCGCTACTCCGCCACGCGGCTTTGCTGCACACCGGTCGTCGGGATGTATGCGTACGTTGCGTTTGTTGATGGTGGCAAGGCTGTCGTCAGCACAAAGCTGATAAAAAAGTTTTCGCCTAAAAACACAAACGATTTTAACCCGGTTGTGCTTAGGAACGTGTATTGAAAATCCAGCGCCGACGACGAAGGACCTCGTTGAGGAGATGAGGAAGAAGCATATCCCAGTGCCCCTGATTTTAAATGAGAACTTCGAGGTATGTATGCAGCTTGGTTGCACAGCTTTCTAGACCGAGTAAGGTGAATTTTAAGCCCTCTCACAGTAATTGTATTTATTCTCGGGTGTTTAAAATCAATAGCCCTTTTGCAAAATCCCCCTAAGCGCCCCTGCCCGCGTGCGAGGAATTGTGGGAGAGACTGTCCCTCGCCTGGCCGCTCTGCCTTGAGATCGCATTGCCTTGTTACTTGCCTCCTCTGAATCTTCTGTTTTTCGATTCTATTACCTATTTTTATCCATGCCAGAGTATTTTTATTGCTTCTAAGTGTGTCTATTCTCTTCTGCACACAATATTTCTTGTATATATATAGTATTTGTCTTTATTTTGCCTTTTTCGACGGGAGTGCCGACGGACAACAGGCCGCTTCGGTCGTACCACAGTTAGCGGCCGCTAACAGCTGTTTGCCTAAACAAGGTTAAAACAGCCTGTGTCACTAGGGTATGGCACACATTCAAACGCAGACACTACTACCTGCTGCCTAGAAGGTTACACTGGGTACCAGATATGGCTCCGATGCCTCTATTTTGCCAGCTAATCATCTTTCTCATTTTTTTTATTTTTCAGGTGGACAATGCGTCTGTTTTGAAAGAAAGAATGACAAAGCGAAAGCATTCAAAAGGCTCTAGTGACAATACGAAGCATGCGAGCAGTGGAGTGACGGCTGAAGAGTATGCCAGAGTTATACAAAAACTGCAAGCGAAAAAACAAAGGATCTGTCACCTGGAGATTGAGCTTGACATAGAAAGGGGCATTTCACGGCGTCTTCAAGAACAACTACTGGATCTCTTAGGTAAGCTTTTAAACACATTTGGAACAGAGGCTTCTGGGCACTGCTATTTTTGGTGCTGCTGCTGCTGCTGCTGCTGCTGCTGCTTAGGATGAGGCATGCTTTCGCCATGTTGTGGTGTGCGATTGTCTCCCTGTTGACACAATGGTAGTGCTGGAATGGCTTGAAGCCAGCAGAACGAAAAGCCAGTGAAGCGGCCAGGCTTAGCCAAGTAGGCTTTGAGCACGCATATGAAAAAATGTGTGTGGGCTGGCCAACATTTACATTTGTATCATTTTGAAACAGGTAGCAGATGTAATGGTAAATTTTAAAATCAATTATTTTTTGTTGAATTGATATTTTACTTCAAAGTAAGCTAGCAACAAAAATGTACCGTTCTCTCAGCGCTGACTATCAACTCTGTATTGTAAGTTGTCTTCTTTCTCTATGTTGTTTACACATCTACCAAACTTTGTTCTTCTTTGTTGCTGTTGCACAAAGAATGTGCTCGTAAAGAGTGGAGCAAAACAAGGCGACCAGCTTCATAGAATCCATTACTTCGACTAACACATTTTTCACCTATCTTCACAATTGTGTTAATTTCTCGTGTGAACTGGTAAAAGTGCTTGCCTATTACAGTACAATTCTTTAAAGGGGGGCTTCGGTCAAAGATTTATGTAAGTTGCCATCTGACACTTCTGAAGTAAAGAACAGAAAACCAATTTCGCCTGCGTGTCCTAGGTATTGCGTAAAAAAAGATAAATATTGGCATTTCGGCCACCCCTCAACTCACTCCCAGTCTTCAGGGTCACACCTGGTCGCACTCCCAGTGACGTCATTCGGAGTGCCGTGTAGGTTCCCGTGTGCTATCTTGGAGGACGCTTCCTCTCCCTCTCTCTGCTGACATTAGCGGGAGTTATGCTGCAGCTTAGAGCCGAGCGAAGTCATGAAATATTTTCGCCGTAGTTCCTTCGGCTGCCACTTGGGGCTGCAGGTGTGCGAAAAAGCTCGACTTTTGCTTTGCGATTGTGCAGTGGAATCACGACATTTTTAATGAAGGAGGTGTTTTCTCTGTCCTCCGGGACACAATAAACAACTTAAAAATGTCAAGATGCAAATTATTTTAATCATAAAATCGTTGCACCGCCCCTTTAAGTTTGCTGAGCGTCTGCAGCCCTGCCAATGCATGCCTAGATACGCCTTTAACCCAGGGGCGGATTTAGAGGGGGGGTCCGGATGTCCCGACTCCCCTCTTGATTTCTGCATGTGTAAAATTTAGGGCGTGAAACGAGGGAGAGAGGGAGGGGGTTCTTAAACATCTGGTACGCTGACCAACACCTGACCCCTGGAAAAGTAAGGGAAAAGTCAACCTGGAAAAGTCAGGGAATTTCAAAATGATAATTTGCTAGAAAACAATAAATGCGTGGAGATCGCACATTGCTTCTGAGGCTTAATGTGCTTTTGAGACATCAGTATAATGCCCGCAAACTCCTTGAGTTTATTTTTGTTCTAAAAATGGCAAGTTTAAGCTATTAGGCTGCAGAGGACATCTCTGGATGCATTTAAACAAGGCAATATCAGTTTTTGCGTCCCATCTACTGGAAAACAAGCTTGCACATGTTTACTTTAGTTGCGTATGCTCAGTCTGCTAGAAACAATTGTCGCATGGGGTAGGAAACAGGTTTGTTCTCCTGGGTGCTATTTGAGCTGTTGGCTATTAGTGCATTGTATACAATTTCAGAGAAGAATCAAGGAGGTGCAGCGCAAACTGAGCCAGCTGCAAATGCCCCAGCTGCAGAAGTTGTCCCCACAGCTGGACAAGCTGCTGCGGCACGACTGCCGGGTGCAGTGCCACTGCCTGGTGTACCAGCACAACTGCTTGATGCAGTCCTGCCACCTGCTGCGGCACCGCCAGCTGTAGCACCACTACCTGCTGCGACACCGCCACAGCCTGCTGCAGCTGCTGGGGCTCCAGCAGCTCTGCCAGCTGCCGTGGCTCCAGGAATCGGGCTTATTCATGGCCCACCAGAAGCCCCTTCCCCCTCCCGTGGATTCTTGGGCCTCTTCGCAGAGGTAGATGAGGAGGTAAGTGTTCAAGCAGTTATGCCGCCCGAGGTGCAAACCACGATGCAGAGCGCAAGTTTGTCCGTTTCTTTTAATAAATAAATAAATAAATATTTTATTGTCTCTTTTTCAACACTGACCATATGCTTTGCAGGGGTTGTGGTGACATCAGAATGCCAAGCTCTGATTGGCTCTGATTGAAGGATAGTGGGTAAACCTCACGGCAGCTGCTTTGAGGTCTACCCACTATCCTTCAATCGGAGCTTGGCGTTTTGATGTCACCACAACCCCCGCAAAAGAAGCAGAGAAACTTGTGCTCCACATTAAAGGGAGCAGGGGTGGAAGTGCTGCGCCATGGTGCGCTGATCCACTTTCGCTGCGCATCCCGCTCCCAAGCGCACATGTTGCGCCAAAACTAACCAAACAATTTTTTTTCATGTTAAAGTTGCTGGAGTTTTTTTTTTTTTTTTTTATTGGCCACAGTAGTTTATCGTGTTATGTTTGTTTAGGTGATTCTGAACCATAGGGACTATTAGCAAACCGATACCGTGACCGTGAGGCAAGCGCTTGAAAGCATGCTTCAAAGGCTCCGGTAGTGCGGAACACGGTGAAGGTTTGCTAAAAGTCTGCATTGTTATGAAACCATCATACCAATGTTGTGGTGTCAGCGAGTGTAGGTCTGATCTCCGAAAATGGAACATGCATAGGTCGCATTGTCAGAGTACTCATCGGTACACTGACAATCAACGAAACGACACCTCGAGGCATTGTTTCGTCGTCATTCCTTACTTCTCTTCTTTCTTTCTTTGTTTTTCTGTTTTTTTTTCTTTTTTCACAGTGGCGTTGAGCATGGTTGCGTGTATTCGAAATACCACACACACACCTTAGATTGCATATACCGTAAAGTCTCGTACAAGCGCCCGACCGGAGAAATCACATATCTTGTTTTTTTAATCAACTCTACTGCGTGATCTGCGGTATTGGTGTGTGATAAGCGGCCCGCCGCGGGTTCCATTGTGCTTATCGTGCCGTGACATGCGAATCTGCAGTATCCTCAATATGTGGGGTATCCTTTTCCATGACATGCATATTCCTAACTCGTTCCCGCATTTTCTTTTGTTTTTTTGTCTGCGACTTTTGCGTGCGATATTGGTTCCCGTGACATTTGAGTTTCTAGTGGCCGGGTTCTTGTGTGTATATCGCACTGTGAAGCGCGAATGTGTTGCATCTGCATTCTGCTGTGGTAGCCGTGGTAGGGGAGTTTATAGCGAATTCCGGCGTAGTTTCGCACGCGCGAGTTCGCCATGTCTGCGATATGTATCATTAATGCAAAGACAGTGAGTGCGCAGGCGAGCTGGTGATAGTTAATCATGATGTTTAAAACCGGTGACTGTGGTGAGGGTAAAGTTAGGAAACTTTGAAGTCGAAGCCGTGCCGCCCCCCCCCCTCGACACACAACCGCGCACGCACGCACAATTTACGTTTTCATTTCGGGTCGGCGTTTTTACAGGACCTTATTATGGTATATAAACATACATAAAAGTCTGCTGGCATATGTTCACCTATCATCTAATCTCTGGCAAAAGCGACAAGTAGTATACGAAAATTGACAAAACATTTGGCATAATATTTTATTTTCTTTTTTTGCGTGTTTGGGGTGTGTGCTTTTGCTGAGACCACTTCTATGCTTCTCATTAGTGTCGCAAACGTAACATATAAAAACAATAATTGGTTGACTCGATGATCTGTAGACTTTTTTTATAACTGATATTTGTGGCGATTACAGTCGCTGGCACAGAAACAGCAAGCCGGCGAGAGGACGAGGAGAAGGTGGGAACGTCCCGCTGAGCGAAGCAAATTCTAAACCGTTGTGCTAGAGCGCATCCATGCAATTGACTTGTGAGGAAAACTTTCCGTTTTATGGTCTCACTTGCAATTTTGTTGGTCACTTTTTTTTATGAAACTCCTGAACAAGTGTTGTTTTTTAAGTCGGTTATTTTTTCTCTATTGAGGGGGGGGGGGGGGGGGTTCCAGTAAGCATTTTTGTATGAGCAGGGGTGGTATCGGTGGCATCGTGAAGTTTTCGATATTTTGTGTGCATACTTTCATCAGATAGAGTTGATTGGTACTCTAGCCTTGTTTACATGAAAGCGACTTCAGCGCATCTACTTCACTCGTTCTTCGAACGAAGCCGACACGGCAATGTTTACATGAATGCGCACCAAGCCCTACACGAAGGTGGCGCCACGCCGTGTCAAAGCTCGAAGTTATACAGTTCCGGCACCAGCCGCACCATGTTTTCCGGTGCATCGCACGTGGGGGCCTTTCGACGCGTTCAGTGAACGTAAAGATCGTGCCCGCTGTCTTCGGTGGCGTGGAAGAAGTTGCGAGACGGAAGAAACATCAAAACCTAAGCGTTTAGGGCTCCAGGCCGGGCCGCCGGGTCACTCTGGACCAGAGGCGACGAGTGTGCGCACGCTTTGAGGACGCCTCCGCGCTTCGCCATGCCAGACCTCACCGACCACGACCGGACCGACCGGACCCCGAGTCCGAAAGGCTCCTGCGCAGCCAGGAACGGCACCGAAGTAGGAGCTGCTCGTTCTGCGCTACCATGCAGTGCTCTACGGTGCTCAGAGCTCTCGGTGTCGTTCGTGCTTGCGCAGAAGCCTTTGGGAACTCTTCGGACGCGCTAGTCGTACTTCGGAAGGCTTGGACGGGACCGGCCCTCACCGAGCAGCCCCGCTATATTCCGCTTACTTATGATGGCAATAAAAGCTTGCGTTTGTTTTCGGGAAAAAATTTTGGGCGACCATACGGGACCGCTCTCCGCGCCGCCGACGAAGTTGGCCGCCGCCATGTTCTCAGCTGTTCACTAGCCGCGTTTACATGAATGCGACTTAGTCGCATCGAATCTAGTTGTCGCATTCAATGCGGTCATGTAAACGGCATAATGCGCAAAGAAAGCGCATCGCATTCAAGTCGCTAGAAAGAGGAGGATCGAGATGGCGAGTGCTCGTTCATTCAGCCCATGTTAACGGAGGTCGCATTGCATTTTGGAACAGGGAGGATTATGGGAAGGCGCTCGCTGCGGGAGCGAGTGAACAGCTGAGAACATGGCGGCGGCCAACCTTGTCGGCGGCGCGGAGAGCGGTCCCGTATGGTCGCCCGCATTTTTTTCCTGAGAACCAACGCAATTTTTTATTGCCATCATAAGTAAGCGGAATATAGCGGAGCTGCTCAATGAGGGCGGCCCCCGTCCAAGTCTTGCGAAGTACGACTTGCGCGTCCGAAGGGGTCCCAAAGGCTTCGGCGCAAGCACGAACGACACCGAGAGCTCCGCGCACTGTAGAGCACTGCATGGTAGCGCAGAACGGGCAGCTCCTACCTCGGTGCCGTTCCTGGCTGCGCAGGAGCCTTTCGGACTCGGGGTCCGGTTGGTCCCGTCGCGATCGGCGAGGTCTGGCACGCCGAAGCGCGGAGGCGCTTCGCCGCGCTTCAAAGCGTGCGCACACTCGTCACCTCTGGTCCAGAGTGACCCGGCGGCCCCGCCTGGAGCCCCAAACGCTTAGGTTTTGATGTTTCTTCCGTCTCGTACCTTCTTCCACACCACCGAAGACAGCGGGCACGATCTTTTACGTTCACTGAACGCGTCGAAACTCCTCCATGTGCGATACAGCGGAAAATGTGGTGCGGCTGGTGCCGGAACTGCATAATTTCGAGCTTTGGCATGGTGTGGCGCCACCTTCGTGTAGGGCTTGGTGCGCATTCATGTAAATGTTGCCGCGTCGGCTTCGTTCGAAGAACGAGTGGAGTCGGTGCGCTGAAGTCGCTTTCATGCATACCAGGCTACTCGCTCCCGCAGCGAGCGCCTTCCCATAATCCTCCCCGTTCCAAAATGCGATGCGACCTCCGTTTACATGGGCTGAATGAATGCGATGCGCTTTCTTTGCGCATTATGCCGTTTACATGACCGTATTGAATGTGACAACTGGATTCGATGCGACTAAGTCGCATTCATGTAAACGCGGCTTCTGTTTAGTAATGGAATAGTTTTGTTTGAAACAGGAACTTAGAAATTTTTGTATTTTCTAATACGAAAACTGTAGTCAATATTGGACTTAATTCATCTTGAAATGGTTTTGTTTTCAACTTATTTAACGTGCAATTCAGGTTGTTAATTATGCACAATGTTTTGTTTTCATGAGGTTTAAGTTGTGCTTCTTTTGTTGACTATGCCTTCTATTGGAAATCCATGAGAGGAACCAACCTGCTACCAGGACAGTTCTCAATAGCTGCTCAATAGTTAAATTAAGATCTCTCTTTGGCAAGTATTTTTAGGAATTCAATCATTAAAAGTTGGTGAACTAAAATTAAACTTTACCAGGATGGATTTGTGGTAGATTACTTCAGAAATATAAATGTGCCTGCCGGGCTCTTATGCCGTCCGCTACCAAGAAAGCCAGACAGGGTCTGTCATTGACTAGGTATTTGTAATATCAATTAAGCACCTAAATGTGTGCAACAGTGAAGGGGTAGATCTTCAATCCTGTTTATTCAACATTCAATAAATGCGAGGCCCGCGCATATTACTGCATTTTATTTATATATTTGTGGATTATGCAAATTGGCAGACCTACGTTCTGCAATCCCAGTGAGTCATGTGAGACAGAAGAACAGGAAAGGACACAGGGGACGAGCACAGGGAACTGATGTATGTATGAGCCAATGTAGAGTATTTTTCTGAGTAATATACTGCAGTTGGTAGTCAACATAACACTCATCCTGCGTTACCCCTTGCTCTTTTGTCTCGCATGTCACACTGTTTTCGCTATTAGTACTGTCTATTACGAAATTGTGAAGCATATAAAAAAGCTGTGCAAGCTAGGAAAAAGAAATGTTGTGGGTATTTGCGCTTGCTGAACAAGGAACTTCGCACCATATGTTCTGACAATGGGAGTAGGGACAGATCTTTCAACACATTACTGAAGCTATCATCGCCCCTGCAGTCCACGGCACATTTTCATGAGTTAGGGAGCCACCAGCTGTTGCGGCATGTATCGAAAGCCATGTGCTCTGCCGTTCGAATTTTATTTGGACCCAATAGTACGGAGCGTTAAATTGGGCATATTAAACACGGCCAGATTGCGTTATGTTCGCTGCAATTGCAACACTGGAGCAGCTCCATGCGTTTTATTAGCCCATTACCAGCAAGAGTATTTTTGTATGGTGGCCATTATAACTGCTTGTGTAGAATAACGCATTGTTAATCCTACTTTCAGACCCACCTTGGTCACGGGGTCATGGTCGCCACAAGCAAGCTGAACTACATCTTTGGTGCCCACGGAGACTCAATGTTTTGCAAAAAAGGCAACCAAGGTTGTGTTTGGCGCTGCAAACCTGCAGCGCCGAAGTGTGACTGGGCAGGCGTGTAGGCGGCTCAAGGGATCAGCCGCGAAGCGAGCGCTGACTCCGAATAAGCTGGCGGCCGTGGGCAGTAAGTGCTTTTCCTTTACTCCCAACACACCAAACTCTGCCACTTATTCGCAGGCATCTCTATGACATGACTCATGGTTGACCACTGCTAAAACTTGGTCTCAATAGTTATTTTATGAACATCAAACTTGCGTTAGTTCACATGATCAATCTTTTGTACTTGAAGAAACTAGAATTGCTAATCTCAACCGATAATTTTCCTAGGATATACCGTGTTCGTCGGAGAAATCTATTGGGCTTTAAATGCACGGAAAAAGTTGTTTTTTGACACACCATGCTACAATTCACTACAGAGGTGCCCTTAGATGCTTTATTTATTGCTTGAAAGCAGGAACTCACGACGGAATCCACGCTAATCCTTTTTACACGAAATGGGTAAATTGTTTTCCAGGCGCTTGTAGTGCTTATTCCGAGTGAAAGACGTATGGAATGGAATTAAAATAAAATTAGCTTGAATATTAGAGTCTTTGACTGATTTTTTGGACTTCGCAGGGACCGAAAAAAACGTCCGAATAAAAGAGCAGTCCGAAAAATCAGCAGATTAAAAAACGTTTCTTTATTACGTCTAAGCGGGCCTATAAAAGCTGTAAATAGTTCCTTGCTTCAGGTTATGCCTGCGCGCCTTGTTTTAGGTTTTGCCTCCGTTTGCGTTCGGCAACTTTGTGTTAGCTTGAGAATCGCTGCCTTCTTTTCTAGCGTTATGGTCGAGTACTTTCTGCGCTTCTTATGCGCGTGTCCCACTAGAGCGACAAACCCAAACAAATGACGGTGACATGCCTCAAACCAGAGTCTTTCGCTATTTGAGATGCTTTGTGGAATAAAGGAGGCTATACTTAAACACTAGCATCACGCACGCGAGGGTATCTTTGGCGGGCTTCCAATCGCTAGTGCTTACTTCACGAGCACCGAACGACTAAACGCCTGCCAAAGGTACCATCGCGAGCATGCTGGATGGGTTTGAGAATTGTGCTGTCTTTTGTTTCTATCTGTCGCTCTAGTGGGACACGGGAATTAGCGACACATGGCGGCAGCGGAGGAACAGATGGGGCCATGACGTCCAAGCCAGCGCAGTTCGAAAACACAATTCACCGAGACAAAATCGAGATGGGAGGCGCAAGTCCATGACTGCAATGACGAATGAACAAAGCAAAATGGAAACAATAATGATGATGATAATGACGTGCAGCTGAAGAGAAAAAAAGCCGTACAGCGTCACCTAGCAGTAGGACTTAGCAGTCTTTAAGTAGCGCTGCCAAACCAAGCCAATCCATGTGCAGCCAACATAGAATCCAAAATGGCTGCTTCTCGGTGGTGTTTCAAACTGATCGCTCGCGTCAATTTTCACAGAGAAATCGAACTTTCGAACTTCAAGCTGTCTGAAACATTGGTTGTGAATATGCACTATTTATGTCGGGCAGGTCACGATTTGTTTGCTGTGCCACATATAGCCCCCTCCCCCCCCCCAAAAAAAAAATGTGTATATTGGTTGTTACGTTTTCCTGCAACATACATCTTTTTAGCAGTGTTTCCCCCAAAATAATTTGCTTGGTTCTGCAGTAGTTCAAATACTTAACATGTCGTAACTGTTGGGTTGGTTGAACCTGGTACATATAACTCATTGCCTTGTCATACTCATTTTCAGATGCCTTCCAGCTGTACATCAAGCGTACATCCTCGGGTCTGTCACCGAAGAACAGGAGGTCCCTCATGAACAAATACATCGGCGAGCAACTTCACGATATAAATAGGAAACTTGAGTTCTGAGGTAGAACTTAGGCTTTACCTTTGATTTAATGTATTTATAGTATTCAATATATATGTCAACTCACCTGCTTTGGAGTCATTTTTCTAGAGTGCTTTTTTTTGCATGCTCTTTTTAGGTGCTGTGTCAATAGTTAATTTCAGTGGGGGCCTCGGGCAACACCGCCTAGATAATAAAAGTGTCTGCATCACCTCCCATTCCTTAATGAAATGGCATCACAGTCGAATTATGCTGACACGGTGACTGGGCCTGAGTCCCACCTTCGACGCGCTGATTGAACACAAGTGTAAGCCAAACACTGCCACAGCACTCGTGCCCAATATCACTGTGCGATCGATCTCGCTGTGATGATGGTATGAAAGTGGTCCGGAGGCCTTGCCTATCTAGGTGGTTCTGTCTCGGGATGCTAACCTTTTGAGAACAGGAATTGCGTGGCACCCGTATCTGCTGGTTTACGTAGGCTGACCAGTGTCTATAGTCGGGTTGACCCGGGTCTACAGTCAGGTCAACCCGTGTCGTAGGTCGGGTCGACCCGTGTCTACGGTCCGGTTGACCCGTGTCTATGGTCGGGTCGACATGTGTCGTAGGTCGGGTCGACCCGTGTCTACGGTCAGGTCGACCCGTGTCTATGGTCGAGTCGACCTGTGTCGTAGGTCGGGTCGTCCTGTGTCGTGGGTCGGGTCGACCTGTGTCGTAGGTCGGGTCGACCTGTATCGTAGGTCGGGTCGACCTGTGTCGTAGGTCAGGTCGACCCGTGTCTACGGTCGGGTCGACCTGTGTAATACCCGTGTCTACGGGCGGGTTCACCTGTGTCTACGGTCAGGTCGACCTGTGTAGTACCCGTGTCTATGGTCAGGTTGACCCGTGTGAACACGGGACCTGTATGTCCATAACACCATATGACCCAAACGGGTAGGACCCGTACTAAAAGTATAGACCTTTTCATCTCAGTAGTTAACCAACCGGCGGACAGAGGGCGCTGACGCACTCGGCGCCATTGGGTGACTTCAATTTGGTTGGTTTCGGTTACAGCGCACTCTCGGCTGTGTTGGTGTGTTATGTCATTCTCGTCTAATTTCGTCATGCAAATGTGCCCGTTATAGCGCACAACTAATAAATCTGTGGTACTGAGCCAATTCGAGAACCGCGAAGTGGTTTCGAGTCATATTCGCGGACTTTTTTACGAACGCTTTACGATGCATCTGGTCATGTTCGTGGCTAATTTCGGTCAGGTTCAGCGGCGAAACGACTACGATGCACAAGGAGGGTTCCCATCGACTACGGCCGTACCCACTGACCCTACTTTCCTAAGAAATAAACTAATGAAGAGACTAATGTGTAGATATATAGTAAAAATGCAGGCGAAAAACACACTAAGTCGCCAGTTAACTGACTGATTTTCGCCGACACCAAATTTTTGTGAACTTTAGAAACTCGAAATGTCTTCTATCATATGCAGATGTTCTAAGAAATAAGCGATATTGTCTCGGGCTGTTTTCTTTAAAACAATTAAGTACTCGAGATATATTTCGATAGTCCGCGTCCTAGGTCGGGTGGGAAAATCCTTTAGTTATTGACCTTGCTAAAGTACTTATTAACAGCATTTAAAGGAGTCATGAAACGGTTTTCCAACTTTTTCCTGTTTAGCTTTCCTCCTCAACTCACAAATCGCGCATTCTACCAAACAGTTCCAGAAGACGGAAAGGGGGAGTCACCTCTTGCTCGGACTCTTGTTTCTCTAATCCGGATACAGCCATTCTCCCCCTAGAAGATTAGCCGTCGCTCAAAATTCAGACAAAAGTTGCTTTCCCACCCCGTTCACCCCAAAGCTGACAGTGCTGTGGAAGCTACGTGCTCGTTGGGCCAGCCATACTTTTGCCACGTGATCACGCTCTCTCGCGCATACCCACGCGCAGAGAATGAGGTCAGGTGATGAAAGGGAGGCGGCTGATTGGTCCAGCAAGCGCGTAGCTTCCACCACAATGTCAGCTTAGGGGTGAACGGATTAAGTGAGCTCCGGTGTCGTGTGACGTTCGTTTGGGCCCGGTGACGCGCTGCGGGGTCCCGATGACGCGCTGCGGGGTCCGCGGATGTATCACAGAGAAAAGGCAGCGAGCTTACGAAGGGAAGGAGGTACGAAATAGTCCGCTGTGGTTTTCCAATTTTCATACCGAAAGTCAGGCTTTTGACTTTCTACTTCTTTTCTTTTGGCCCACTGAACGATGTGCTATTAGTAAAATACTAATATAAATTGATTCATTGCAGTCCAAAATTCGTTTCATGGGCCCTTTAACAACGTTGGCGCTAGAAAATGAACTATTTGTTTTACTGACATTTCATTACGATGTGCTTGGCACATGAGATAAGTGAGGCCCATCAAGTGAAATCTGAAATTTTGTCTTTGTATAAACTTTGCCAAATAAAATTAAGGGTACGAGAGAAGTGATCTCTCGTACGTTTGGTTGAAGTCGAATGCTAGGCACGACTTCATGAGCCTTCATGACAGATTTCCATGCAAACTGATGCGATTTGAAATCAACGACCCTTAGCTTGGGTGATTTCCATGTAGATGGCTTCTTTTCGGCATCACATAATGCGAACCCTAGGCACTCTCAAGCTGCCTGTGACAGATTATTTCACAGGGCTCTTTGTGTTTAAAATAAATAAAATTTATTAATTAAATTTTGTATAAAAAATGGTAACACCCTTTAATGACTGCAGATATGTGACCGAGCATTGTATACAGTTTCTCTAAATTCATAAATAAACAAATCAAGCAAACGTTTCTATTGCAAAAACAATTTAAGACCGTCTAACAGATTTAGGTGTACGTGCACAAACAAATCGCCCGATGTGGACGTTACCATTATCCCAAGCATCAGATAAAATGTGAGTTAAACGTTCGTCACCTGTATATCTAATATGCCCTATATAATCAAACACAACTATTTTAACTTTTTTTTTATGAAGGCAAGGCCGGAGGGCTTTCAGGAAACACACATAGCTTCATATGCTGAGTAGTATTTTGGTCACATTCCTTACGATTCTAAATGCGCGATTATAGATATACATTGCACTATACTTATTTCGAATATTCCGCCGCTATCACTGCGTAAATTTCAGTTGCCATAAATAATTGGGCGCAATAGGCGCCAGGTCTGACGCTGATTCCTGAATCTCCTCCCTCCTCACGCGTATCCGGTACGCCGACGGTGAAAATAGTCAAAATCGGTTACAAAATTAACTGCATATGTCGTCGTGCGCATAATGATGGCAGGCAATTAAGTTGTAAATGTAAACATTGGGCAGCAATTTACGATAAACGCGAATGCAACGCCTTCGCCAAGGCGCGGAGGGGAGAGTGGAGCGACGAGTTGAAGCCACCTTATGGCGGCCGCGTCACGTGATCCCAAGATGGCAGCGCCCATGCGACGGAGGCCGAAAAGGTCTATACGGGTTTTTTCAGTAGGGAACCTGGAGGTGGGCCAGAGATATTGGCAATTTCCATGAGACGTTTTCGAATCTACTTTCACGGCTTTCCGTTTAGACCGCCAGGTGCTGTGAATACTTGCTAAGCTTATGTAAACTGTCGAATGAACCCACCCTGACACTTTTTGCCCCGACCCTGACAGTTTAGTGTCCTAGCCGCGAGGTGCTGTTGAATTCGCGTCGCCATTACTCCATTCATCCCTACACTGACTGGGCCGTCGAAGCTGTGTGCTCGTTGGTCTAGTCAACTGTCAACATTCAGCCACATGATCAAACCCCCCACCCCCTGGAGACTCACATGCAGAAAGTGAAGTCAAGCAATCAGAGACAGACATTTGATTGTTTCGGCAAAAGTCACTGTCAGTTTAGGGTGAACACAGTGCAGGCTAGCTGTGCCGATTTCGAAACAGAGTTGACATTTAGAAGGTGGTCAGATCTAAGGTGGCAGATATTTTGGCTGACTTATTTTGGATTGATATATCAATAGGATCCTTGCTAATTGTTCTCAGTTGCACCTTAATAAGTACAATATTACAACAAATTAACAAGGGATTGCGATGTGTTTTTTCTTTATAGGGCTACAGTCAAACCAGATTAATTCAAACTATGCCTTGTATCCAACTATTTATGAACAAACTAGTAGCTGCAATAAAAATTCATAGCAAAAAATGTGGTTACATTGAACGAAAATTGCAGCATCTCCCAAAAGATCAAACTGCCGAGAGCACCGTTTTGCTCTGCAAGCTGGCTTTCCCCCAATGTGTAACCACGCTGGGGGAAAGCCAGCTTGCAGGGAAAGCTGGCTTCTTTTTTTTTTTTCTTTTGGGCAGCCGCGTAAACCGCGCAAAAGAAAATATAAATTATCTTTTGCGTAGGAAGCGGGGAGAGGGTGAGCCGGTGAGACCTTAAAAAACGAAGACGCGGCCACTGAATAGCTGCGTAGAGCGCCCCTCATGACGTGCAGACGCTACTTCAAGAGTAAACAACTTTTCTAAATGTGGCATGCTTGTTTGATGTCAAATTCATTAAAGCTTTTATATAACATTACCCGATATATCGAACTGGTAGACGGTTTTTTGCGAGTTCGATATAAACAGGGTTGAATTAACAGTGGTGCGTATGGATAATTTTCACATTCTTTTCAATTTCTGATGCCTTCGACATGCACATCGGGCAAGCACCCTTGGATGTGTCGCCTAGGAAACGGAGGGGTCTCATGAACAAGTATATTGCGGAGCAACTTCAAGATATCAACAGGAAGCTGTAGTTTTAAGCTACTTTTGGGAGCTAACTTAGTTTTCCTGTTGATGTCATGACAGTGCTGGGTTATTTGCTTTATCATGCGTGTAATATATCTGTTTCGTCAACAGTACCTGCCTTCAAGTCATTTTGTTAGTTCCTTTTGCATGATATTTTCAGGAAAGGTGTCGGGAGTTCATTTCAGTGGAGAGCCTCGGAATACGAAGGGCAGACCGCGGGTTGCTAGCTCACCTTTTTTGAACAGGAATTGTACAGGTGGACCTGCAGAATGGGAGGACCCGCGTAGCAGGTCTACCCGTATTAGGCCGAGTGCTCCTGTTTGCGACCCGTTCACATATAGTATAACCTTTTTACATGCAGGCCCCGTATGTCGATAACATCATATGACCCAAACGAGTCAACCTGTATGAAAACTATATGGGTTTTTTCAGTAGGGCAACACGGTTCATTTTACAGTATTCAGTAATCCTGTTCAGATTATGGTTTGCATCGGCCGAACTGTTGGGACACGGTTCATTTTACGGTATACAATAATTCAGTCCAGATTACGGTATGCACCAGCCAGACGGTTTGGACAGTGTTCATTTTACGGTATACAGTAATCCAGTTCAAATTACGGAGTGTATGCATATTTTACGGTAAGATTCCCGATTCGATACTCCAGTTTGAATGTTACTCTATTAAATTTCATACCGTTTTTTTTCGGTAGGGTAATATTAATATTATTAAGTTTATTATTATAATAATAATAATTATTATTATTATGCTTATTATTTTTATAAAGATTATAATTAATAGTATTAATATTATTATTATTATGATGGTAACGATGATGACCCAAGAGCGTAATTTCTCTGCTCAGGCTTGGGCCAGATGGGAGCGAGCTAGAGCCTACATGGCTCAAGCCTGTCACAAGCTTGTGCCAAACTGGTTCAAGTATGAACCGGGGAAGTGGGTCGCTAGAGGAGGATTATCATGATGCAATTTCAGGGCCGAATGGCTAGAAACAGCGTCTGAGCTGAGCCTTGGGAAAAGAAAGAACTGCCAAAGCCAGTGCGCGAGCTGAGCGGGACTCAAGACGAGTCTCAAGACGCTCGTGCGCCCCAGCCTTTTCAGTGCTGTCTTTCATCCAGTCTCAGCTGAGACGCTGCTCTAGAAAGCGGGCACAGTATTCGAGGAAGTTACGATTAGAGGCTAGCACATTTATACAATTTTCCATATAGCAACGGGCTTCGAGTTATTCATCAATTTGTGTAAGCTCTGTATTTATTTTTTTCCTTTGATCAAAATGGTGGAATCACCAAGAACCCGGAACCTTTCTTTTACCATGATGCATAGACGTCTGAAGTAGACATTTTGTGCAACTAGTCATTATCTCGGCAGCGTATCCTTTGCCCATGCTCCGAAATCGTCTTGCCGAGATAATGGCGAAGAGCAAGAAGCGAAGACGTCACTCTTTGACTCATCTTTAAAAACCTCCCGTTCAAAATTATCCATGACATTCTGGTGCACTCTCTGCACTATTGGTTGAATGATTGATAATAAAAAGTCCAAACGTAATTAATGAATATCTTTAAGCCCATTGTCACTTGAAGTGTTTTCTTAATAGGTTTAGCCTTTAACAATATTTGCCATCGTTACTACCTTTAAAAAATGCCCCCCACCAAAAAAAATGAATTAAAAACTTAGTTTACCGAGTTTAGCTATTTAAAGCACTGATTATGATGTTTATCTTTATATATAATATCCGTAGAGCCTCATAGATACAGGGTAATGACGATCCCTGTGTAACAGGCTTCCCATATTCCTAATTTTCTTCGAATTAAAATTGGACACCCTGTACACGCGGGAAAATGTTTTGTCCTGTCGGCATTCATTTTATCGATTTCCTTTAACCCTGTACTGTCTTACAAACCTCAAAATGATGTTCCTCTCGCACTTCCAGAAATTTGGTTGCCCCGTATTCGTCCGTGACGACGTACATGCACTCACTGTCTTTAACTTGGCACAGCAACTCACCTGAAATAAAAGCAGAAGCAGGCTAGCACAAGGAATGATCGCAAAGTAAGTGCTATTGTTCTACGGTGGCCAACTGAAATTGTATTTGTTTTTTCAACAAATTCATAACGCCTTTCTTCCAACATGTTTCTGCTTCTTTTTTGTTCTTTTTTTTTTAGACGGGGTGGTCCATTTTTTTGTCTGATTCCTAAAGCAACAATATTGTTCGAGTTGTGAAACATGTTATTCAGGGCGCATCTCATCGATTTCTTATGACTGTGTGAGGCGTTTTATCCTCGGAGCACTCTTCCCGTTGAAAAAGTCACACTTATGAGTTTGGTTTAAAATACACTTTGATACAAAGCAGTCGTCCTAAGATTCATTATTTCCAGAACGGGTCTGCCATGACTTTTCCAACAGTTGGCACTCTGTGTCCTTGTGCCGTCCTTACGAGTAGGATGAAAAACGTTTACCGTTTTCAAATTATTTTATGTTTCTTGCCATTATCGTAATACTATGGCAGTTTAGTCTAATACCTTCAAGGCGTTGTCCTTACTGCCGCCGTCATACGTAAGGAATATATTACATGCAAGTATGAAGCAATTTTTGTATAAAAATGAACTTACTAATGAGGAGTGCAGGATTAGCCACGACGACCGTGCCACCAACGAATACCACTCCGAGTAGTGCTGCCAGGTTCTCCACGGTATTGGAGACACAAGTGCACACGTGACTTCCGGGCCCCAAGCCATGGCGTTGAAATCCCATACCATACTTCTTTATTTTTGTCAACAGTTGGTTGCCTGTCAACTGCTGATCGTGGTCGATCTAAGAAAACAAATTAACAGCACGTCAATTCTAAAAATTCCAATATTTATATGCAGTGATTCATTACTTCGAGTCCGACATTTCTTATACCTCCAAATCACAACGTGCACACTTTTATTCAAATTAGTCTTAATAAACGTTTCCTGATTTTCTCTCCAATATTAAATCAAACTATAAATGTAAATATTAATAAAATATGCCGCCACAATGTAGACGCATAATCACGTCTCCACACGCCTCTCTCTTAGGCGTCGCTCATAAACCTAATGATATAGTCATCACCGGCTCTAGGGTGACGCTGAACGGCACCTCGCAATGAAAATACTTGGTACACCTGTTTTCTCAAGTAGAAAATATCTAACTTATCTGTTTTTAATTTATGAATTATTATACATCTAAAATAAGAAATAGACACTTTTACAAACCTTCATCGTAAAAGGTGCTCCCGAACATTTTTTTCAAAATATTAACTGTAAATTTTGTTTTTATAAATTAAACAACATAAGAGATCTATTTCAATAAAATATAACCCAACAGTTATGTTTACCAAAGTGTTTATTGATGTTTCTAATAGTTTTTTGCAGTACGACAACGCATGAACACACAGCTCGTCGCATATCGACTATTCGTATATATTGAAATATGTGTTGTTTTATATGAACACTACAACTAAAAAAAACAACCATACCAACAACGAAATTCAAAGCAACAAAGCGAAATACCTGATGATCGAATTCAATATTCCCATAAGAAGCAATAATAAAGAACCTCGATCTAATATACCTCAAATTAAGAGGTACGTAGCAGTTCCACAATTGCTAACTGTCATTTTTCGAGATACGTTCAAAGAGTGAATAGGGAGTCTTCGTAGACCGCGTTTCCCCTTCCGATAGGCCCTCCGCAACAAAGAAGCATCTACTGCGCCTGCGCGCCCATGACCTAGACTGTCGAGATCCGGGTATCGTAGCGACTTTCGAAGAGCTTTGTGGGACGGCGAAAACTATATATGAAAACTCCGTAATACTGTTCTGCATTTGTTCAACATTTTTTTTTATTACTATGATGTACGCTATTTCAACGATGTTTCAGTCCGCCTGTCAGTGAGCAATCAAGGTGCAAATTCCTTCTGCCTCGTTGGCGCACGCCACAACTGAACAAGCAACGCGCAACCGTCTGTTCCTACAGATGCTCTCGGTGCTGTTTTTTCCGACAACATCCGTCGTTGTCCAGTCATATGGCAGCAACAACGAGTGGGGGATTTGTTTTCCGAAGCATGGACCAACACCCGCACCGACGCGTGTACCTCGCCAGATCTGGACGCCGTGGCGTTCATCACCTGGCGCCTGTTGGCAGTGTTGGTTTCAGAGCGCCATGGTTACAAGCTTCCACCATACTCATTACAAACACCATCGAACTTGTTGTTCGCTCGGTAATTACGTCACAAGAGGTAACCATAAGAGGGTGCCAGCAAAACATCTCGCCTCCAATAGTCAGACACCCCTTAAAAGAGGTGACCATGGCAGGTGGTTGTCTTCATAACAATATTCTCACACGTGAGCCGTTATTTTCTGTTAATGCGGTTTTCAGCGAACCTTCACTCATCCAAATAACCGGATACTCACTGATCTTGACTAAAAGTCTCAAGTTATGTTTCACACCTTTATCGTTCTGTTTTTGTATTTTTAATGAGCGAAATCAGAGAGTCAACACTGAGAGGGGCGGGGCCTCGCTGGTTGCCTTTTACATTATTGTCCCAGGTTTTTATCCAAATGACAGACTTTTTTTAAAACAAATTATTGTTTTGAAAGTGCATAAAACTACTCCATTAAATTAATGATAAAATTTGTTTTCAAGAAGCTTCTCCCATACAAGTTTTTGTCCCAGAAGACCGTCTTTAGTCGTGCTCCAATTGGGACCAAGAGGCCACTCTCGAACGACAGAAAAAAAAAAAAGACATATCTTTCTCGATTTTAGAAAATAATGCTACATTCAAACTTTGCTTATTAGGTGCCTTAGATACAAGTTACATATAGTCCTAAAGTATATCGTTTTAGACCGAACACCTATTTCGTTTTCCTTTGAAAACTCTATTTTTTATACTTTCAAAACTGGCAATAAAGAAATGTAAAAAAATTGTTTTCATCGCTTTTAAAAGATAACTTAATTTTGCCTTGTTCGTTTGTCCCGTGACTTCTATACACTTTATAACGGTTGATTATATATGTATCTATAATACGCCGGCCAATTTTATGAGTTTTATTTTTTTTTTAACTGAGTATTCAATGTTTTGCATTTATTTTAGGACACAGAGTGACAAATGTTTTATCAAAATAGAGTTTAAAATTAACGTTTTCCCCTTAATTCTAACAACCTTCCTTTAAACCTTTATATGGAAGCCTGTTTAAAAAAACAAGATGAATGTCAGCTTTTTTTAACAATTTTAACGCATCTGAAACCTTAAATACACACTGGAAAACGAGACAAAAAAAAATTGAATTATGTAGAAGAATATAGTATTACAAATGACGAGGTGACGACACCAAGAATAACTGAGGAAACTGAACCGTTTAATGTGGCGAACTTGGGCCCAAAACAAAAATGGGACAGAGGATAACAACTGAGTGTCGCGGGCCAACGTTGAAGTCGGCGTAACGGCAGGGTCGTTACGCCGACTCACGCCGGCTTGCCACGCAAAGCACCCATTGTGTCCGCGTTGGCTTCTGGAACATTCGGCCTAGAACGTTCGGCACACGGAACATTCGTAACTCAATCAGACGAGAAAGTTCCCGAATTTCCAAAAATGCCAAGTAGAAAAAAGAAGAAAACATACGTTTACCCTTTTTTATTTCGGTGAAGAGGGAAGAGCAACGAAGCACAACTATGTGCCGCGATCTATGAGTGACGGCGGCAAACAGAAAACCGACTTGTCGTTTGCCTGGTTGCCGCCGTCGCTATGGCGGTAGCTCTCCAGAGGGTTGTGTCGAGAATTATTTGTCCACGGACACGAAACTGGGGAAACTAGCCCTTAACAGCTCCGCTGTAAAAGAATAAAAAAACATTCCGCTCCCCGGAATTGATCCCAGATCTTAAAGCGACAGCCAAGCACGATGCCCATTCAGTCAGGTACACGCTCCCTCAGCGACGCGCCTGGCAATATTGACCTTCAAAATACGTGTATAATGAGCAGTGTCGTTTCAAGCCTTTTTGAAATACATTTGTGTTTTTTACCCATTGGGGCCTGTTTTCCACAAAATTCAGCATCCTAAAAATGTTTTAAAAAACGTCACCAAACTTTTTGGGGGAAGAATGTACTTTTGCGTCAGCAATAACACATTCACTTTTTTAGACCGAATCCGGTAAGGTCGAACTTAGGCCTGGATGGCTTCACGTGGAATGGCTCAATATTTATGTAAAAGAATATGCACCCTCGAACACTTTCTTTGATGTTTAGGAAAGTCCCAACCCAATCTAGGTTTCACTTCTGCTCAACTTGTGTCGGGTTGCAATCACTTGCCACAAAACCTGGATCTTGTTTTGAACCCACTAAAATTTATGAGAACTTTTATATGCCCCAAAGTGAATTATTAACATGTGTTGTTTTTTGTTCTCGTTTAGGTTTCGAATATAACGACTGAGTGGATGATAATTGCATAAGTCTCAAGAGACGCGGCATCCCTATTGGAATATCTTGATGATGAAAAGATGATGGAAAAAGCCTCATACAAGCGTAACCGTAATATGGGACATCCTATACCAGCGAAAAAGCGGCCCCAGTATAGTGGATTAAAGCGGAAGGATACAGGTAGGCGGAACCATACAAGCGTGTCGTAATACGGGACATCCTATACCAGTGTAGTGGATCTTGTTGGAACCATGGAGGCGGTTGGAACCATACAAGCATAACGTAATATGGGACATCCGATACAAGTGAAAAGGTGATACCAAAATGGTGGAGCAATATTTATTTATTTATTTATTGAGGTTACCTGCATCGCCTTGGAGGCATTATTGCAGGGAGAGGTTTACAAAGAACATTTCAGCTGAAAATACAGATGGAAACACATTTTCGTTAAGCATGTTCCATTCTAATGCAGTTCGGACAAAATATGATTTACAACAAGAGCTAAATGTTGCAACTTTGTATTGGTGGTCCACTCTTTCCGACACGTAGAAAGGACATCGAATGTAATTTTCTTTAGTGATGCAAGTTTTATCATTATAAAGACAGTAGAAAAATTTTAGTCTTAGATTTTTTCGTCTGTACGACAGCGGTTGCCAGTGTAACTGTTGCTTTATGGCCATGACGCTCGCCTTGAACCTATAAAAATTTGAGACAAATGTAGCGCAGCGATTTTGCACTTGTTTCAATTTATCCGATAGATTTTTAGTCTGGGGGTCCCAAACTATGCACGCATATTCTAGAACTGAACGTACAAAAGAGAAATATAAAGTTTCCTTCAATTCCTTTGGGCAATGACAAAAATTGCGACGTAGAAATCCTAACATGCTGTTCGCCTTATTGGTAATGAAATTAATATGACTATTCCATAGTAAGTCGCTCGAGAAAATAACACCAAGATAACGAATATTTTCTGTTCTTTCGAGTTGTTGAGTGTTGATCGTATAGCCCATATTTTCTCTGATTTGCTTTTTCCTCGAAAATCTAACCATTTTGCATTTTTTTTTGCATTAAGCTTCATTCGCCAATCGCTACTCCAGTTTGACACTCGGTCCAAGTCTAATTGAAGTTTGAGATAATCTTCGACTTCCTTAATTACTCTATATTTGACGCAATCGTCAGCAAAAAGTTTAAAGCGCGAAGAAATGTTTGAGTAGATGTCATTAATATATGTCAGAAAGAGCAGAGGTCCCAACACCGAACCTTGGGGAACACCAGATGTTACAGTAACGTTATTGGATGAACAGCCCTTCAATAGCACACATTGTTTTCTGTCATCTAAGTAGTTACCAATCCAGGCTAAAACATCGGAATGGATATTCAAACACTCTAACTTTCTTAATTACAGAGAATGATCTACTTTGTCAAATGCCTTAGACATATCCAGGAAAACACAATCAACCTCTTTTCCGGACTCAATTGCAAGTGCGATGTCATAATGAAATTCAGCCAACAACGTTACACATGATGCACCGGACCGGAAACCATAGTGTTCTTTTGTAAAGTGATTATGATCTTCTAAATGCGTGATTAGGCTGCTATAAACGACTTGCTCAAGAATTTTACATATGATCGACGTCAACGAGATAGGCCGATAATTACTAACAACATTTCTGCTACCGCTTTTGTGGATCGGCACAACATTTGCGGTTTTCCAATCATCGGGAAGCTTGCGTTCAGTCAAGCTTTTTGTAAAAATAATCTGCAGATAGCACGACAAGATAGATGCGCAGTTTTTAAGCACGACAGCAGGAATGCCGTCAGGTCCGGTTGATTTCGACGTGTCGAGACTAAGCAGCAGCTTGGTTTGAAACAAGCATGATGTTTGCACACAAATAAGCTCTTGTACGAGGTTCTCGAGGAGCACTAATAGCAGTGGCGAAATGTAGTGAAGTGGTACCTCCAAAACTCTTTTTTGAGGTTCTCCACCATGCTGGTATCGAGGAGCTTTACATATTTGTTTAGAAAGGTTGTGAAAGCTACATTAATGCGGTTTGTGCACTAATAGCAGTGAAAATGAACATATGGTTTCGAAATGTAGTGAAGTGGTAAATTCAGTAGAGTCGCGCACACTATGCGCCCTGCTTTCCTCCATTCTAGAGGAGGCGAGGAGGTGGCTTTGCATTGAAGCCACTGGTCAGCAGTATCGCAGGTGCAAAGATTTCTAGAGAATGCCGCAAAATGCTGCTCCCGTCTTATAATTCATGAAGAATTGCATGATGCAACTTTCTAATTGCAAAGCTGAACTTTGCTCTTCTTCATTTGACCTCCAGAATCTCAAATATCAAAATATTTGATGATAATTATCAGGCACTCTTTCCGGAGAGCGACATTCAATACTGATGCATGCACACACTATTTTTAAAAAGGGGACACGACTGGTGCCACTACGGGAGGTGTCCCTCAAGCGACACATGCTTGGCAGCCGAAAAATCCCTTACGACGCCATACTGGTCGGTTTGTTGTGGTTTTTCTCACGTTTGTTATATCTTTGGAGAAAACGAACGTGATATTCAGATTCACGGGATAAAACTACACTAGAATCAACCTCCATCAGTTTTCTGAAGAAGTCTTGCACTTCCCTTTAATAAGCCGACTCATCATTACAATTACAATTACAATACAAAGGACCAAACTCGATACTATGTATGGTTCACTCTTCCCCGCTTGCATTCCTTCGGGAGAGACTCGCAGACATCCAGCGTGCATTTAAATGGAATGCTGGATATCACTCAGGAAACAAGCATGATGTTTGCACACAAATAAGTCTCGAGGAGCATCGAAATGTAGTGACGTGGTGGTAAATTCAGTAGCAAATATTTATTTCTAGCATGCAGCAAAGCTGAACTTTGCTCGAAAGATGTAATTATAAATTCAATACTGCGTAGAGGATCAGCACAGGAGTTCCTAGCTTGTGCGTAGAGGATCAGCACAACCCAGATTTGTGCTGCGGGTGCACCTGCCATATAAAAATTGAATAAACATGAGATTAAAAATAAAAGAAGTTTACAATTCTTTGTAATGCGAAATTAGAGCGAAGATCTTGAGGAGGAGGATTGGAGGGTATGCCACTCCTTCTCCTCCCCTCCTCCTCGTCTGCTCCCTCCCATTTAGCGGGAAATTTCCCTAAATTTAGCAGGAAATTATCTCACTAAATTTAGCAGGGAACTTGATGTCACGTGACCTCAACACCAATTCAGTTTTCCCACTAAATGTAGCGGGGAAAATGAGGTCACATGACTTTTGTGTCACGTTAGCCAGAAACAAACACAGTTTCTCCAATGGATTTAGCTGCAAAATTAATGTCAAATGATCTCTACATTAATTCAATTTCCTGCCAAGTTTAGCGGGGCAGTTATGCCGATGGCGACGCCGTGAAACGGGCACCTAAGACCTGCACCCTAAAAAACAATGCCTCCCCTGAAATAAATGATAATTAGAGACAACACAAAGAAAGGAGAATCTAAGATACCGCTTTAATATCATTCCTTTTGTCCGTTCTCAAATATTTTGATTTCTTTATTCATACCCTGAGAACCCCTTCCAGTTTCAGCATGAATGCAATAAATCAGTGCAGGCTAGACCTTGTAAACCGTAATGCACATGAAAATGAATATTTGCCACAAAGTCTTGCATGGGTCGGTGGATCATATCTCTAAATACATTTGTAGTAAGGAACGTTCTTGAATAAAACTTAGGCTTTGAATTTGACAGTTTAAATATCCACGAGGAACAATATATGTCACTGATTTTTGTGACATATCAGAAATGGCGCAGCACCGTCATCCTTGCATACCTAAAAGAGTTTGCCTTTTTTTAGCATGGCATGTGCTATTCTGATACCCATACAGCCCTCTTTAACAAAATTTTGTCTATAGAGCTCTTTCTGTGTTCTTAACTCACACGACACTTTCGGTAGCTTGAATTCTCACTCGGCATCAACACTTCTATATATTGATGTAATAGTGAAAGACAAAATGTATGCGCTTGAGTACGGCTCAACAAGCACAGATGTGTAGAAAATTACTGTCGAAAACTCAAATGTCAAAATAAAAATATTTGGTAGAATGTGGATACAATTATGGATATGGTCATACATACTGTTAGCACATTCAATATGAAGAATATGTGTTAGACGTACACTCAAAGAAACCTGTTGCATATATATTCATGCAAAATACTTCGGAGAACCAAGCGCTACAGCCTCGAGAGGGAGTTCCGTGAATGATTCTACCGAAAATGAGTGTAGACGGAAAAAGCAGTTTGATCTGCGACAATGAGCATTATATAAGCAGGTGACATGCCATTGTTACTGTTACAGTGCCGACTGTTTCAAACTGTCAGCCGCGTCATTCGGAGAGTTCCCTTCGTACATTACAGGGTTTGGGTCTCTCGAATGCTTTGCAAGAAAGCTGATGAACTGGAAATATCTACCGTAGTTCTACGAAAAACTATTTCCTAGAATCTTATCTCATCATCGCTAAAGAATATAAAAAGTTTCTAGAGACAAGCTTAGTGCAAGAGTTCAATAAAATAGTTTATTCTGTGAAACCATCTTGCCGTAGTAAACATATAAAGTTCCCCCAGGTAGAGCTAGTCATTTTGGATGATTGTGCCCACTGCACCACATAACAATTTAATTTGCGACCTACAATATTTAATGGCTCAACCAACTCTGAATAAGTGGAACACTTGACATTAAAGATTGCTCTCACCATGACTCTCTGCAAACATCCACATAATAATTTCCATGAACCTTTGTATTTCAAGAAAACATTTGGTGCGAGCTGTTTAAAACACCATAACACTTTTTAACACTAAAAGAAAGCCTGTAGTGGGCCACAACTTTAGCAGTTTTCACTTCATTATGAAGAGCAATTACACATATGTGAACCTTCAATATAGACCTGCACTGAATTGTTTTCTTAAGTTGAACGTGCTATGCTCTGTTCACTATATAAATCTTTGCAAAGCTGACAATGTGCAAGTTCCTGTTCTTTTATATTTCACATCTCCCAACTGCTGGGCACGATAGGTACAGTAAGATTGATGACACCAACGTAACACAGTGATTATTTAAAATAATTGTTTGGGTATAGCACGAGCGAAGCCATTTGCGGGAAGTTATTTTTGTGACACCGTTGAACTTACATCAGCGGGCTTTAGGTTCACATGTTAATCATGTCTGCAGACTCCTTTTTGTAATTGGAACTCCATCCAACCCAAGATTTGAATATGTCTTTTGCATTTTAGGCTTAGTAGTGCTTTTGCTGTTTCACTCAAGGAACAGGTAAAAAGAATGCTTATTTCGAGTGGCATACCTAACACCTGGTGGCACGAAGACTCCCCTGTCGTGACGCTAATCAAGTCACAGGCAGGGAGATACTGCGATGCTCTTGTTGCCGGGATTACCTCCCCCCTGGGTCCTGGCCAGACGACAGAAGAAGATTGAGTCCAAGCTTGTGGCCACTAGGATCTCCAGACCTTGAGGCACCCAGGTAGCTGAAAATATAAACAAATCACAATCAAGTACTTGGCAGAGATACATTACAATGAATGGCATATTCTTTCGTGATCAGCACATAGATCCTTTTATTTCTATACTTTGTACTTGTACTTACAAAAAAACTGCTCCTTTACTACCACAGCCATAGTCTCCCCCGAGGACAGGGCCATGCAGGCCTTGAAATGATGGGTACCTAATTAAGGCAAATGATTAAACGCATTCGTTTAACCCTCTTTCACCCAACCTGAAAGATTTCTGTCGAATATTCACATTCAATCGTAAAGACTACAAAAAAATACTACTACATCAATGCACAGCCGTATACTGGGAGCGTTTGCCCAGTGGGTGTGGCGACGAAGGCGCTCGAGAGGCGGAAAGGGAGGAGAGCGCCAAAGGAGCGAGAGAGAAAGAAGGGAGCGAAGGGACGACCGCCATTTTGACGCAACGCTGTCGGCGCGGAGCACTGTTGAGGCTACTGCGTTGTCTGCTACGGGCTTATTTCTTTTTCGCCTGACTCAAGGTTTGCGTTCGAACGTGGAAGAACCAATTCGTTAGCCTTTTAAAGCCACCGAGGAATAACATTATATCATTTTGTTGCGAGAGCCTGACAAATAAAAGTGGAGGACCAAAATTTGTATGCCGATCACATGCATTCCGCCAGGCGAATGAATGAAATGGCTGCCCTCCCCCTCAGCTGGCAACAGTCCAGAGTTCACGCGCGTGCGCTCACGCCTCTCGGTCTGCGCCGCGGGCTGATTGGCTCACTCGGGAGGGGACGTTACGGCGGCGAGATCATAGACTGGCCAAACTCACCCCATATATGGCTCTGCTGGAATAGAAAGATGTTTCTACCCTCTTGTTCAACGAGTGTCGACTGGGGATACCTGTTCATACACTAACTGAGAATGAGGGTAGAGTGTACCAGCAAAGGGCAGGCGTCTGGATAGAAAGATTTTAGTTGGCGCACCAAGAGGCTAACTGATAAAAATGGGTACTACTCTGAGCAATATGCCAAAAAGGCACCAATCTCGACTTAGCACTAACAGCAGCACACAGTATCTATTATACTGACTAAAGGGTACTCAAACTAAATATTCTTCCCGGCTCGCATTTTAGGAAAATCTCTGAATTTACAGGAACTATTAAGACAACTGCTAAAAAAAGCAATGGCAAAATCAACAATTGAATTTGCCTGCTCTCCAGTAGCACATCTATGGCAGGTAGGCCTGCAGAATGAGCAAGCAGTCTAGAAAACGGGTATACCCAATGTATCTTTTTTTTTTCGTGCTGCAGAGCAAGTGCTGAAAGGAGGTTTCACGGCATCCATTTTTCACAAACAAATTTCTTGCAATCAGTTGAGAACAAGTTTGAGCAGTGAACTTGTCCTTGACACTGGCATAATGTTTTAGTGTTGCCCGCGGAGACTCAAATAAATTTGTAAATAAAAACAAGGAAGACCAACTTTCATAAACAAAATCTGTCACTTTAGCAATGAAAAGTTATCTTGACACAAATATGTGGGATACAGTTTTACAGCGTCTATTCGTGTGCTTAACCGATGTTGAGGCAAATCGGCGACAATGAAAAGAAAACGCCCGAGTAGCATTAAGGGAAAGACAGAAAGGATGCATACCTACAAAAAAAAAAACTTAGAACGACCACGGGCAGGAAGGTCTGGTGAGGCTCTCGGAGTGACTCCCTGCAATAGGCCTGCGCAGACCACAGAACAAGATCGGTCAGAGCTTGCAGTCATAAGGTGCTTCATACGATGAAGTTCCAGAAGCAGCTGCAATTGGAAGCAAAGTGCATTTCATTTCTCTGCAGAACGGAGAGTTTAATAGATAGCATGCATTCATTAGGTGATACAGTCATGAATGCATCGACTTTTCAATGCAGCACTATATCACCGAATTGTTAACCGTGCCGGGCAACACTAAAAACCGGAAGCATTATTCCAAACTATCTCAGCTTAACGTTAACCACGGCAGAAGCTTCAAGCCATCCTTGCAAATTCAGTGCAGAAAGCAAGCCATGTGACTTTGTAGTTGGACTCCATGGTTCGTCGAGCTTATAATCATGTGTCACACTGTTTTTGCTGCAATGGCTTGTAGTGTCAAAAGTGGTCCACCTTAAAGAGATACAAAGTATAGGTGTTTGTAAGTGGGACCCTGGCCAAGCCTTCACCTACATTGCGAGGTAGGACGTTCCAACCGGGATGTTTGCTGCCTGTAACCACACGACCAGCTTGTGCCTAGCGATTGTTCGAGCTGAGTATTTGTTCATACTGATATATTAACTAAATGCAAAACAATTACCTGGCAGGCAATATATTTTTAAACAGGCTGGGTCGACTCCTCACTTAATCGAAGAAGTCGATGCGTAATAGGACAATACGAACAAAATTATGGGTTAGAATTCCTTTTGCACCCCCAAAATGATGTGTTTTTGAAGGTAAGATACACAAGGTACTTGATTTAGAAAGTGCCTCAGCTGTACAAATACATATGCACTAAGGGCACTCGCCAAGCCTATTCTCCTCAGCTGTGTCCAGGTTAAGCCGAGTTAGAGTATGGGAGTACACGCTCACTGACGAAATGAGAAAGGCAGGGAGAAGTCTTAGTTGTTCTGCCACCAGGCCCCCTGCTACCTTCGATGATGTTTCAGCGTCTCATGAGCCTCGAGTGAGCACGTCCGTTCAAAGCGGGGTGAAAAGTAGAAGCGCGTGCTGGAGGACGCCCAGCCATTCTGTTTTTGTCATCGGCTATACTACATATATTTAGTATGACATATTTTTAAGTGAGTAAATGTATTGCAAATATGCAGTCTACCTTTTACCATAATACAGAATTCAGATAACGATAACAACAGTCTATGCGTATTGCCATCCACCATTTTCCAAAAAAGTGCTCCTGCCTATCAGAACATCTACACATTGGTGCGCGAGTGGGTTCAGGACTGAGAGACTAGAAAACAAAGCGCTCGCAAGGCTTGCCTGGCCCTTTCAACCATGCGGGTACATTCGTTGCAAATCCCCGATTTCTAGCAAAATTTTTTTAGAATGAGCAAATCCTGTCCACGCCCGAGGTACACCACTGAATCGTGATTCCCCCATATTTTGCGAATCCTCCTTTAAACTGCGGTACAACCTGCAAATGAACTCTGTTGTGCTGCGGCCCGCGTCCATGCTGCCTGCTTCAGAGGAAAACGACTGTTTGTGTTGAAGACGACATCCCACAACGTACAGGCTACAACGTTTAATGAACCAAGATAAAATTCATATCATTCAATAGACACAGATAGGCTCACAAAGGGACGACACCATGATTGTTGTTGTCGGTTTTACTCTTGCCTACGAACAAAAGTGACCTCCTCTTTTCTGCAATGTACAGTAAAACCCCTTCTCTTTGTAGCCCCTATTTCTTCTAAAATTGGTCATAGAGGACATAATCGCGGCCACTAAATTTCGCAAAATTAAAGGCCGCAAAAATTAAGGGCTCGCCAACATTAAAGGGTTTACAGTACATCCGTGTGTCACATGATGCTAACATTTCAAGGAGGCTGAAGGTATTGGTTTAAAAAAATTGGCCTATGCAAAAACAAAACGCCCTTCTCCAGGTTAGGCACGCGAGGTTCTTTTGCACTCCTTATAAGGTGGCAGATTTGTTTCGGCAGAGTTTTTGGTAAAACGCAGTCTCAAAACTAGATATACTCGGCGTCAACTATTTTGTGTTGCATTGTAAAGGCTAGAGTAGCTTCTACAGTGCTTCAGCTCAGCACTTTTGCGAGAGCATGTGGTTTAGTGTTGCATCTCATTTGCATGGTCTAGAGAAACTAGAGCTGACAGAGTTAGGAGCATTCCGGAATAACAAAACGCCGACTATAGAAGCATTGAGAGATGCGCACATGCGAACTGTGCATTTCTTAAAAGTTGATTCGAGCAAAGGTAAAAACGATATGTGTACTTACGGCGGCCATACTTGCCATACTTGCCTTCCTCAAGCATGATAACTTGTCCCTCGGTAGCACCATCCAGTAAGAAGCACCAGCAGCACGACTCCTGGATTGAATGACGACCCGCCTCAGGTCTTGGAAGGAGATCCGAAACACTGCTTTAGGCCAGATGTTGTACCTGGCGGGGCAGGGGCTAAAAGTAGAAATTAACAAATTTATTTGAAGTGATACATTCCTATAGCATAAACTCTAGGATAGCAGGATTTTTTAGGTCAGTAATGGGTTTTAATTAAACACAGAAATGGTTGGTCTATATAACGAACCAGCAGCCCCCGTTTTGCATAAGTGTAACGCAGTGTCTAACGTTACGTCCGACGGAACCCGAAATAAAAATTAAAGTTACCGTATTTATTTGAATATAAATCGACCTTTCTTTTTTTTTTTTGGAAATCGTGATTAAAGCATTTCGACCTACATTCGCGACCAAATTTCGCGACCCTACCGGGAGCATGGAGCTATCGAGTCACCGAGCCGGCGTTGCCGTAGAGCTGCGCCGCTTCTCGTTTCAAAAAGCTTTTGGTACACGGAAACAACCCAAAACAGCAGCAGCCGGCGGCCCGTCCGCCGCGCGCACGCATCCCTCGGGCGTCTGGTTTCGCCATCGCGCCTGTAGCGTTCCCCTCGCATGGCAACGGCAACGGGGAAGGGAGGGAGAGGAACGCGATGCGCCATGCACCTTGCCCTCCATCCTCGCAAACGCGCGCACACACACACACACAAAAAGGAGGTTAATTTTGTTTTAAGGCGGCTCGACTCGCGGCGTTGCTTGCGTCTTTGTATTTTGTATTTCGTCGCTTTGCCCGTCTCCAACTTCTTTCGTTTCTTCTTGTGGTCATTTTACAACGGTGTGAGTGAGGTATTGTTACGAATTTGCGAGAATGTCTAACAAGCTGGCGAAGCTTCCGACGACGATGACATGTCCAGACGTTCTGACGGTGATTAAGTTTTTGGCATCGCCCAGTGATTTAGATGCGAGTGCTGTAAATAAAGGTTTGTTTATTTCTTTCTTTTGCCCAACCTTTCCCTGTTCTTAAAAATAAAAAAGGTCGACCTATATTTGAATTATTTTTTATTATTCTCGGTGGGTTCAATAAATACGTGTCGACCTATTTTCGTGGTCTACCTATTTTCTAGTAAATACGGTACGTCCCACGAAACTCCAAATAAAACTTAAAGTTACCTCCGGCGTATCTTTACCCCAAGGTTTCAAGTTACGTCCGACATAACCCAATGTGAAAAGTTACGTAAGACGGAACTCGAGATAAAAAATAAAGTTACCCCCACCCGCTGCCCGTTTCGACCTGGATGAGTTTCGCACCGGCGTAGGTCGTGGTACCGGCACGCGTTCGTGTAATTATTATTACTACACGCGTTCGTGTAATTACACACGAGCAACACAATTTTTCTAGATCACGGCACATATAGGGGCTTTAGACAAGACGATGGGCCCTCAATCTGTCCTACAAACCAACACGGTCCAACACTGATGTCTCAGGCTCGCAGCATGCGTGCTGAGAAGTTAACATCGTACATCGTTTTCAAGCATATGACTCCTCGTTCATCGGCTCGATTTAAATTTTCGGTAAATGACAAACCGTGATGAAGCACAATTATTCTAGCTCAAAATTGTCACGAACACTTGGCACGCATGCTTACACTGAAGCGCACCTAACTTAATTTAAAAGTAGAACAGAAAGGGGACGAGATTCGCTTACCGCTTCACGGAGAGACAGACACCTTCGGATCCTAGGCCTACCGGACGAACTTCGAAGTCGTCGACGGTCCGGGGATCGGACGAGGAAAGCGGGCCGCGCTGCGCTGACCCAGGCTGACCACACCTGGGTGAACTATGAGAGGCGCCGTCGAGTTGAGAACCAGAGTCGCAGCAGAAACGGACCGCCAAACATCTGTTCCGTACAACGTACAACGAGCCGACGTCCCCTACGCAGCTACGCCTCCGCCATCTTCTCTGCGACGACGGGAAGCGGGGAAGCCGAGCAGCGGAAGCGGAAGTCACTGGGCGGCCGCTTTACGTTTCGCTTTTAGCCAACGTTACTTTTAGCCGCCGCCGGTTTCGGTTACGGAATCGTGGGGTTGTACCTGGTTGCGACGAGAGGAGCCACGAAAAGACGCCGAGTTGGCCGTGTACGAGTCACGGTACGAGCAACGGCCGTTTGCCGCTGTCGACCGGTGACGCGGTATCCTCGGCTTGGTGTCACGATCGGTTTGTTGCCGTGCACGTTGGCTTTGCTATGCGGTACGGCTGGTGCGGCTGTCGAATACTTGTGGTACACATTATTCGAGACAGTCGCCCCAAGACGTCGCCCTGAAGAGTTGACCGAGGAATTCGTGTGAGCTCAACGTCGGTCTATGTTCCGTTCCGACAAGTATGGTATATGTAACGATACCGGTGGTAAATGATGGACGTTTTGTTTGGAAGATGGCGGTCGCCTTTCTGCATGTATGATTTGGTGATACCGGTGGTCTTGAGGTATAGGCGTTGTGTTGGAAAGATGTCGGTCGCCTACGTCATCGGACGCAAAATCATACCAGCCGCACCGAATCATATCGGCAAGCAAACTGGCTGTCAGTATAGACAGACGCGGAGCGATAGCGGTGCCGGTATCTCCAGTTATGCAGAACGCCAAACCAAACTAGCTGCATACATAATAACAAGAAATTATGTTGGCGTCATACCAGAACTGTACAAGCAGCGGGTATGTTTCTTGTACGTTTTTCCAATAGGGTTATCTTGGATTACAGCTTTCAAGTCCGCTGTTATTATGGTAAGGTCATTTCTACCTACTTGTTGGCAACGATTGACCGTTCTTCTATGGGTACACGTTGAGATTATGTATAAAATTATGCAGCGACTGTTCTCGCGGCAGCCGGGAGAATATTTTTTTCCGGCAGTCTGCCATTATAGTCTAGAATTACTTCGGTTCTTGTTTGCTTTGCAATCTTCTCAGTTGTATAAATGCTTAGAGTGACTCTTCACATTTCACAAATTGCTTGCACGTTTGTACTTGTCTACGGAATAGGCTGTAATAAACTTTTATGAGAATTGAAAGCAATTGTTTGTGTCTGTTTTCCTGCCCATCTGCAAGCACCTGCGCGAGCACATTTTTTCTACGTGTTTCCTCCCTGTTATAAATAGGCTGATGAGTTTCGGGATGTCTTAAATAAGTTTAAGATAACCAACCTTCCGGACGATACCCATTTAGGGCTAGCAAATAATTTGCCCATCCGAATGGCGCGTTCAAATGTGTGGTCACGTGGCTGGTCGAACGGGCACCCGTATCGAACGAGCACCCGTATCAAACGGCCACCCGCATCAAACGGGTACCCGTATCCCATAATCACGTTTTATCCAAACAGATCGACAAGTTTGCCACCCGTTTGAATTTCAAATGATTTTTTTCAGTAGGGGAGCAGAACACATACGTGTTCTATTGATATCGATTTGTTAAACTTGAGTTTCTGGCTTCGTTGTTTCACGTAATATGGTTTATTAAGTTGCTCTTTTGTATTTTTGGATAGTATAAATTTTAGCAAGCTTATCAAGCTTGTGCAGTTTATTCAAACTACGAATTTCTCGATCACAAGAAATATACTGGGAGCACAGACAAAGGAAAGCTGAAAAGTACACTTGGAGTACGCCGCGAGTATACTTAAAAAGTAACTGCAAAGAAAAAAAGTGTTTTTTTTAGAACAGCCTAATTGGGACAAGCATGTCACAAAACAAATCTTCCGGGAAAACAAACATTTTTTTTAGCAATATTTACGCCACAGGCCTAATTTAGTCGGAGTCACAACCTCTCCACATTTGAAACTCCCGCTCTTTCAACCCGCGCGCAAGAGAACTACGCCCCGCCCCTCCCTCTTGGATTGACTTGGGCGCGGAGTACGCAGCGTCTTGACTCCCGTCCGCGGATCGGGGGGGAGGGGAATGGGAAGGGGGGAAGGTGCCGTCCATGTACGCTGGAAGCTAGAGCTGGTTTGCTTTCGTTGATTTTGTTTGGTAGGGGAAAATGTGGCAACAACGCACGTTCAACATGGCGCCGGTATTGTTTTGGTTTGTCGAGACGCGATAAGCTCCGGGGTTTGCGAGCACATGTCGCGAAGATGTGACCTGAGAAGTGCCTCGGTGCGAATCTCGAAGGCCTCCGGAGCGAAATGACGAGAACATACCTGGTCTCGTTTGTCGCTACGCGAACGCCCGATTCCCTGCAGCCAAATAGCATTCAGCTTGCGATCTTTCTGGGCGACATGGCTGCGGGAAGACTCGCTGTCGCGATCACACATCTCGCAGCACTTTACAGAGCAACGGCGCTGCTTACAGGAGCTGACATCTAAAAAAAAGTCGGCATTTGCACGCGCAAGCAAGGAAAAAAAAAACACGCTAAGAAAGCATAGAGGAAAACTAAAGAAACAAACCGCGCTATGAAAGCCAAAACCCCGCGTCGCTTCCTATCACTAACACTGGCGACAGCTGCTAAACACACACTACTTCACTTCAGGAAGTCTCACTCAAGCACCTGGGTCGACACGAAACACTGATCACTTCGGCGAAACGACTAGTCGAGGAAGGCGAGACAGGCGGGAGCAGAGACTTCGGCCAGCTTCGGCGGCCATGAAAGAATGGCGAAGCTTTTGTTTGTTTTGGTATGAATCCAAACGGAAGTGCCCGTCTTGTAAACCATTTGTAAAAATTAATAACTCTGATTACATGGGTTATTCTTTAAACGTAAAAATATGCCCCTCAAAAGGAAATTACAACATATAACAAAGGTTTAACAACCAAGATCTATGCTGTCAATCAAACTCTTAGCCAATAGCAGCCGATTGGGATCAACGTCACGGAATCCCAACTTCGTGGCGCGCGATTTAAAGCGGACGAAATAGCCGCAAACTAAAATCAGTCTCACGCAATAAATATTGCTGAAATAAAATTGTTTCCTCGCGGAAAAATTGTTTTTTGACATGCTTGTCCCAATTAGGCTGTTTAAAAAAAAACTTTTTTTTCTTTGCAGTTACCCTTTAATACCAACAAATTTAACGGAAAAGTTAATTCGAAGATAATATGGCTACTAAGTTCGTCAGAAGTACACTAAAGTATGCTGTTTTTCACTTAAGGATAGACAACAAAGAAAAAAAAAACACAAATAAATATACTAATCCCCACTTTGGGGAGAATTGTTTTTTCTTACATCACTACTACCATTACAGCTTCTGCATTTGACTAAAAACCCCGAGACTGGGACGAGCAGGGACGGACAAACAAACTTTGTTTGTCCGTCCCTTCTCGTCCCAGTCTCGGGGTTTTTAGTTAAATGTTTAACCACCACTAGCTCGTTTGTGCCCTAACCTTTTGTTAAAACTTCTGCTTTGTGCCACCAGAAATGCGCAGCGCTAGGTGAACCTCTAACTACGACACACTGTCTAGGAAACACTGGCGGTGTAAACACCGGCTAGGTAGTGCCGGTCGCCGCCCGATTCATAGGGTTCAGCCATATGCCATCCTCAACCCATCCTCTGAAATGAAGCCGGCCACTCGAATTCATGTTTGCATTTCGTTTCGACGCAAGCGAGCGGAAGCTCTACAAGGTGATCGTATGGCGTTCAACGCAATGACCTCAGAACCCCTCACCGTTAATGCAGTTCCTCGTCATCGTCAATAACGTCGCTACCAATGCCGGATGAACTTAATGAACTTTGATTTAAGAAATATATCAACTCAAACCGTGGAGAGCATTTTTAATTTAATGGTGGACACTTCCTGCGTAAAGGGGGTGCCCCTGCGGATGCGCGAGTTGTTGCGGGGGGAGGACGAGAAAGGGCAGAGAGGCCCAGCGATTCCTGGAGACACTAGCAGACGATTGAGGCTTTTAGTTCTTGCTCGTAGCTTAGATAAAAAACGCCGCTAATAAGGCATGCGGCTCCAATCGATTAGTTCGAGACATTCTGAAATCTAGGCACTCTATGTCTGCCAAAACCCCGGAGGTCAGGACTCCTGTCCCTTTGATGTCCCAGACGATCACCGATTCGCCTCTCGCGTCTCTTGGGAAATCTTCCGTCGTCGAGAAATCGGATGCAAGGGTCCACGAAAGTATGAATCAAACAGTACGACGACGATTCTGTTCTATCTCTCGCTGCCCGCGGTATTCTTGTCCCCGTTATTATATCAACGTTTGGAAACTGCTTCACAATGGCTCAGTGTCGACGGTCCACTGAAAACTGAGAGCGGCCCCGGTCGTCATTGATTCAGAATATTAAAAGTAGCTCGAGATATCGCGGTATTACATCGATAATTTCTATCTTTGGCGTTCGGACAATGTTTGCTCTGGTAGTGGGGCTTTTTGAGAATTAGGTTGGAAAATAGCATTTTGGTTGTAATTCAAGCTTCTTGTGTGTGTGTTTGTCTAGATACTCTCCACAAGCACAAAAATGAAAAGCGCGAAACACAATGACAAGTGCAAGCGCTTCCCTGCACAGGATAAGCGCTTATCCTGTGTAGTCTTCTACTTTTCCTAGTCTTTCGCGCTTCCTATTTTCGTGATGCTTAACCACCTAGGCCAACAAATTATTTTGCCTCTCTACAATTAAAGTCCGATGTATGTACCTAATCAGCGCGTCAGCATACTCGCTTTGGCGTCAAGATATCCCTCAGCTTCATTTTTTTTTTTTTTAAATTTTCCTCGAACAGTCGTAAACACCAACAACGATCATATCTCGATAGAAGGAAGCTTGGGCCAGTTCTTGACTTATAATGGCAGTTAACTGCGGCTTCGTTTGACCTTCTCTGTGTATCTCCTCCATTTGTCCTTGTATTATTTGCGCTGTTGCTGCTGTATTGGTACTGAACTTTTGTCATTATTACAACAACGTCAATGCATAAACTTGAGGTGTTTAACCTCGCTAATGCTTATGGAACGAGCCAAAACATTAGAAGGGAGTGTATTTTGGCTAGTTGGTGAGTGAGTGTATAAGACAAAAGCGCTAAGAAACAACGAACAAGGACTACGGACATAACAAAGCGCTACTTGCAACTAAAGTTTAACAAGAGAGAAACAAAAACACACACACCGTGTTACCAAAAGACATGCGACCCAGGCAAAGTGTTTCGTCAGTCAATACCCTATCACACTAATGTGTACCGCTCAAACGACTTCAAGTAGGCAACCTTAAAGTCAAACAGTTTTACCGAGGAGTGCTGACATACTTGCCCTCATCGGTCTACGTTATAAAAACACGCCTCCGATATTTCTCTTTTTAGCCAAAATGATACACTCATTTGACGTTTCGAACATGAAATCTTACCAACTAGCTAAATTTCGGCAGTAAATAAAACTGGAAATACGGCTAGAAATGTTGGTCAGTTAGTTTCACACACATTTTCGATAAAATACAGCCCCCCAAAAAAACTCTTAAACGAAGATTGTGCTTCAAAACGCAGCCTGTGACTCTTCCAGGTGAAAATCAACACGCCATGTCTTTGCTCCGTTTTAACAAATAAAGGAAGGCTAGAGTACTATGAAGCATAATATTGCCACGCGCAGGTCATGGACTTCTATACTTTGTTTCAGTTTAGGTCCGAGCGCGGCCGATGTTATGAGCCGAAGGGCCAATCAAACAGCGAAAGAGGCACAATGCCATAGCGTGGTCTCTGCAGTTGATAGGACCAGCCGGTATTCGCCGTCTCTCTGTGCGTGCTCCTCCGCCGGCTAGTCCTATCGAGCGCAGAGAGCGCACCATGACGTTGAGCTTTTTACGCTGTTTGATTGGCCCTTCGGCTCATAAGATCGGCGGCGCTCGGACCTAAGCTGAAACAAAGTATAGAAGGTTCTCATTTATTCTTGCTCCGGACATAACATCTATCATTTATTCCTGCTTGTGTTGGTCTAGAAAGTGCGTGTTTATTCTCGCCCCGAGCGCGCGCGTGACGCTCGAGCCTTCTTCGCCAAATCTTCGAGATAGTGACGCACTCTAGATAAGAGGCCGCCCGCCACATTGTCGAGTCAGTCTCGCCCCAGCGTACAAGCCTGCTGTTACGCCGCCATCGACGCCCGCGGAGCTATACTGTTATTTTCTGTTTCCTTTTTTTGTTTTGGCCACAAGTTCGCCCCACTATACATTTAGTTTCTTCAGTTATCACCGCATCATAATTTGTCATTGGTGACATTTTGGTGGAGGTGCGGGGTATTGCATTCTATGCCCGTAAACCGTACCCCTCCGAAGACACGCCGGCCAAGTGATTTGCTCATTCCCGGGAAGCTACCCTTCGCAGAAGACTCCAACGCCCGAGCAAGCCGCCGTACCAGAGGCCAACGCCCGGAATTTGGAGCCCTGCCGCAGAAGCCAAAGAAGAAGACCGCGACAATGACTACCCCACCCGTCGTCATCCTGCCCGTCACTCCCCCACCTCCGATGCCCTTTCACGGCGAAGCTCGCGAGGACGTAGATGACTGGCTACATTATTATGAACGTGTAGTCCGCCACCATGAATGGACGGATGAGCACCGCCTCCAGAATCTCTACTTCGCGCTTGAAGGCACCGCGAGGCGCAGGTTTGAGAACCACGAAGCCTGCTTTACTTCGTGGGAGCCATGCGCCGCCGAATTGAAGCGGAAGTTCATAAACTACCAGCGTCGGCAGCGAGCGGAGGACCTTCTACGAACAAGGGTGCAGGGCCCCAACGAGAGCGTGACAAGCTTTGTCGAAGATGCTTGGCGTCTAAGTCCCGGAGCCGATCCGGAGGCCGCCGAGGAGAAGAAACTTCGCGCTCTCATGCGTGGCGTAAAGAGTGAAATTTTCGGAGGATTGGTACGCAATCCCCCGCGACGACTGTCAATGGTTTTGTGACCGAAGCCACCAATACCGAGCGCGCCCTGCCAGCCCGAACAAGCCACTACAACCGATTCGCCGGCGCGCCTACTGCTCCAACTGTAGCAACTTCCCTTCTGAACCTGAATACCAGCGGTGTCGACAGCCTTCGGGAGATCGTCAAGGATATCGTCCGGGAATAGCTTCGCAAGATCCTCCCTGCTGCAGATCGCCCATCCTCACCCTCACTCGCCGAGGTCGTCCGAGAGGAGGCTCACCGAGCCTTCCAGCCCGAGACTCCAGTCAACGTAGCAGCACAGGAGGAGCCCGCTCTAAGCTACGCTGCAATGGTCCGACGACCACCACCAGCCCCTCGCCCGATCATGGCACCTTCCCGACGTGAACCGCCAGCGCCGCAGCACCCCCGACGCCAGGAAGATAGGGCGCACGTTCGCCCAAAACAAGCTGAGGCAAGGAAGACCGACGTGTGGCGGAAGGCCGACAGGCGACCACTGTGCTACCACTGCAGTGAAACGGACCCCATCTACCGACGATGCCCCTACCGCCAGCTTGGCTTACGAGGGTTTGCGCCCAACGACCCTCGACTACGCTTTGGAGCGCGACCTCGGGACATCGAGGACTACCTCCGCCGCTCTTCAAATCCTGAGTCGTCTCCCAGCCGAGGATTCCGTTCACCGTCTCCCCTACGCTCGCCATCGCCCTTCCACCGGTCTCGCCAAGACAGCCTGTCACCCAACGCTTCCCGTCAGGAAAACTAGGCCCGTCAATGACACGGCAATGACGTAAGGTGGTGTTGCCGAAGACGAACGATGCCAAGAACCACCTAGTACGTCGGAGCCCTCCCACTCTAACCCCGCAACGCCCCGAAACGACGTTTCTGCAACAGTGTCCAATAACCTCAACGTTATCATCGACGGCCATGACGCGACGGCACTCGTCGACACCGGAGAAGACTATTCCGTTTTGAGTGGGAGACTCTCTCGTCACCTTCGGAAAGTTACGACGTCGTGGGGCGGACGGCAGATACGAACCGCCGGCGGACATCTCATTACACCTGTCGGCAGGTGCACTGCTCGCATTCAGATCCACGGTAAAACCTGCCCTGTGAAGTTCGTCGTTCTGCAAGACTGTTCGAGGGACGTCATTCTCGGAATGGACTTTTTGTGTGAATACGGCGCCATCGTCGACCTTCCAGAGAACAAGCTGACGCTTCGGAAACCCCTCCAATGAAGTCGTTCCAGCAAATTGGAATAGATTTTCTGGGTCCTCTTCTACCGTCGACGGTGGGGAATCGATGGTTAATCGTCGCCACAGATTATCTTACTCGTTACGCCGAGACGAAAGCCCTTCCGTCGGAGACCGCTGTCGAAGTCGCCAAGTTCGTCATCGAGTCCATCGTCCTCCGGCATGGCGCCCCTGAAGTCCTGATCACAGACCGAGGATCATTGTTCATGGCACAGTTGACCCAAGAGGTCCTTCGTCTAAGCCACACGGACCACCGTCGAACAACTGCATGCCATCAGCAGACCATCGCTTTGACGAAGCGGCTCAGCAAAACAATCGCCGACATGGTCTCTATGTACGGCGACGTGGAGCAGAAGACCTGGGACGAAGTGCTGCTCTACGTCACATTTGCCTACAACACGGCAGTGCAAGACACCACAAAAGTGACGCCCTTCCAACTGGTGCATGGCCGGACGGTGACGACTATGCTAGACTCCATGTTGCCGCACGAGCCAGTCGACGGCGGGAGCGATGACGCCCAGGTGGTTGCTCAACGAGGAGAAAAAGTCCGCCAGCTAGCCAGACTACGGATTCAAGACGAGCAACATGTCGACGCCGCCCGGTACAATATTTGGGCGACGTGCCGTGCGGGGAAGCAAACGTATGGCTTAGAACCGCATTGGAGCGGCTATATTTATTGGCTTTCAAATAATTACGGTATGATCGAGCGTTCACTTTTTACTAAGAGATTCATCCCCTGAGCAATTCGAAATACTCTCAAATGTATGACATTGCTGGAAAAAATCAACATGCTAGGAATAGTTTTTATTGCTTAGGCAGTCACTGAGAAATTCCGTACGTTCAAAACGAACAGTATAAAAGACGGAAGCGCAGAGCTCGGGAGTAGTGATCGGGTTGTGCTGTTGTATTGGTGTTTGTATGTGCCATGTATGTTTGTTTGTTTGTTTATCGGTTCAACCCGGGAGGGCAAGGCAACAGTGAGCGGGCCTTACGCCCATACCAAGGGGTAAAGAGTGCCTTTATGGCAGAAAAATAAAATAAAATAATAACAATCTAGAACCAATACATAAATAAAGGGGGAAGTTCCGTGGGAGAACACAAACTGAGTTGATTCAGATGCTCCGGAGGTGGGCTGTGGCGCTCTTGGTAAATGTTCGTAGTGAAGCACTGTCGACTGGTGGTGAACTGGTGATTGGCGCGGGGAGGGACCTCCAAAGTTTCACCGCACGGGGTGTCAAGGAGTGCGAGTGACGGAGCGTACGGGTCAAAAGGGGCTGCAGACCACCGGTGCGGGTACGCCGCAGGGAAAAGGCAAAAGGGAGAGAGAAGTCCGGCAGCAGAAAAGTTGCTAGGAGCCGCGTGGTTGCTACCCGACGCCGAAGTTGAAGCGGGTCCCAGCCGACTAAACGGGGGAGATCCCCAGTGTTCAGTTCTCGATAGGATGGTGTTCGGGGGCCAAGTTGGCGTCTCATAGTAAGGTAGACAGCGCGACGTTGTGTCGATTCGAGAGACCGGCAACCAGTTGTCTGGTTGCCGGGTTCCAGACCGAGCCGCAAAGCTCCAGGATGGGCAACACCAGTACTGTGAACAGTAATCTGGGCACATCGGGACTGGCTCCTCTTGTTGACCGAATGACGAAGCCAAGGAGTCATCTTGCCCTGGACGTGGTGACGGAAATCGAGATGCTGGTCGAGGACGAAACCTAGGAGGCGGATGTGCATTGTTCTTGTGATCTCCACTCGGTCCAGCAAAAGTGTTGGAGGGGTCGAGGATTGGCATGAGGCAGTGATTCGCATGGTAGCACGTTTGGTTAAGTTTAGGGGAAGTTTATTATCTCTTCACCAGAAAAGAATGCAATCTAGATCGGCTTGTAGGCGTGCGTAATCTGAGGGGGATGAAGTGGGGTGGATAAGGGTTAGGTTATCGGCGTATGAAATTGGGGTGGAAAAGAGGGAAGGTGTGACGTCGTTAATGAAAATGTTGAACAGGGTGGGACCGAGCACGCTGCCTTGGGGTACACTCTGGCGTACAGGTGTCATGCAAGAGCGGGGGTTTTGGTAGAAAACATGCTGGCTGCGTGTTTTTCGAGAGAAAATCTTGCAGCCAGGCATACAGGGAGCCAGACATTCCTATCTGTTTGAGCTTAGGTAGGAGCAGGTCGTGGGCAATCGAATCGAACGCCTTTCTGAAGTCCAGTTGCACAACTTCGCAAGAGAGTCGGCTGTCGAGGCTGGCGCTAAGCGTATTGGTGCAAATGCAAGGGCCGTCTCACAACTCCTGCCAGGGCGAAAACCATACTGATGTGGGCTGAGGAGGTGCGACTGTTCGAGGTGGGTCAGAAGATGTTTATTGATTACTCGTTCTATTGTCCGGCACACTATAGAGGTAGTGGAGATTGGCCGGTAGGAAGTGATTTCAGACTTGTGGGCTTTATGTCCATTGTACAAGGGTGTTACTGACGCAACTTTCCAAGAACTAGGCACTGAACAATTTGTGAGGAAATCATTGAAGAGACGAGAAAGAAAGGGGGAGATGCGACCAGCGAAAGCTTTGAGGAAAGCAGGATGAATGCCATCTGGCCCGGGGCGTTGTGAGGGATTGAGGCGGGAAAGGGCTTCGTAGGTTTCGTTTGGTAGGATGTCTATGAAGGACTGTACGGTTTCTGGGGCTGTTTGGGCGGGCGAAATCTCGGGGTGTGTGGGGGAGGCGTCCGGTGTAGCCGAGTCAGTTAGTGGGGGAGCCAGGGAAAATAGTACGGAGAACAGTTCGCCTGTGTCGTTGGGTTTGGAGCAGTGTATACCATGATGTATGAAGACGGGGGCTTGGGACATTTTCTGTTGGCGGTGAAACTAGGTTCAGAAGAGTTTGGGTTGGATGGCAGCTTTTGCTGCTAATTGTTGCAGGTAGTTGTTGTGGGAGATGTTGATATGAAGCTTGACTTCCCTGCGAGCCTGCTGGGCACGGGCAAGATGGAAAGGATTTGGGATTTCCTGTGCTTTCTTGAATAGGGGGTACTTATGCCTGATCAGAGCTTCAATTTTCTTTGTCATTCACGGGAGGTTGGCTCGCTTCCGACTGGTCCGGACAGGAACACATTCGCGTTGGATGGCTGACATGATTTCGAGCCAGAGGTGGCCCGGACAGGAACACATTCGCGCTGGATGGCTGACATGATGTCGAGCCAGAGGTCGTAGGCATCATCAGTGGAAGAATTGTCAAACACCATTGACCAGGGAGCAAGATGGATTAGCTGATTAAGATGAGAGAAATCAGTTCGTGCAAACTGATAGAACTTCGTGGCTTGAAGGATTCGCTTCTGTGCTGAAAACTGGATATTGGTGATGAGGGCCTGATGGTCGCAGCCCGAGAGGCTGGGGACGACTGTGCAGCGATGGGACAAGGTGGGATTGTTGGTCAGGGCGAGGTCGAGGAAAGAAGTGGAGCCACTCGGGGAGATGTAAGACGGGGTGTCGCAGAGTTTAGTTAGACCAGCTGTTTCGAATACCTCAAGTAACAGGTCGTCTACTGGGTCAGATGGGATGGGAGTACCAGGATCGGACCAACTGATGTGGCTATAAAATTTCCGAAGATGAACAATGCAGAGAACTTACTGTGTTCAATCTGGTGCAGGCTGTCTTGCAGAAGGGCTAAGAGTGTTCCAGGAACGAAGGTGGACAATAAACACATCCCAGAAGTAGCCTACCACGCTTGCAAAAGGCTTCGACAAAAATGGCTTCAAGACCCGGTGGGGTCAGGTGATATAGGCGTCGGCACGGAAGTTGTTTTGGTATGACTAGTAGGACGCCACCCCCGGTTGAGGGTCGGTCTTGCCGAAAACGAGTGAATTGTAGGGGGTCGATTAATTGCCCATCAAAAACAGAGGTATCTAACCATGTTTCGCAAACGGCAAAGATCGTGTTCGGGAGGGAAGACGTCAGAGCTTGGAATTCGAGTAGTTTGTTCTTTAGGGAACGAACGTTTGAGAACCATACGGTAATCGCACCGGAAGTTGCGGGAGTGCTACCACCCACAGAAGCATCGTCAGGCGAATAGGGAAGGCCGTCGTCGCATTGGTTTTTCTGGGATTGGTGGGGCCGTTCCTTGGAAGGGCTGATGACCTTATTGGAGGGCGTAGCGGCAGCGTGTTGCGTGGAGGGGAACAGGTCGTCAGCCAAGGGTGGGAGCTGACACGCCGCGCAGAGCCACTCTGTTGTTGACGAAGACAGACGGCGGTACGAGGCGAGGGAGATGCCTTCACATTTGCGGTGTAAACACAAATCGCAGCGGTCGCATTGTAGGGCAGCGACGTTGTCGGGCACTGAGCGGGAGCAGCGGGGGCAGGTGTAGCGAGGGCCGGGGTTATTAGGTACATCACCGGCTATAACTAGCAGCAGAATCAGATGAGGTAGACGGGGTGAGCGGCTGGCGGGAGTAGGCCGATCCCTAGGCCTAAAGTCAGCCGTCCACGGCGAACTTGCGCCAAGGACGGTGATGCATAACGAGGCTGCACCTGACCACAGGTGGCCCGCGGAATGCTTACTTTTTGTTGAATCTAGAAGGCACCTTTTTCGGAGAGCCATTAACCCCACCAGGCATATTACAAGACGGATGATTGCGAAGGCTCGAGTGTGCGCAGCCATGTTGCCGTGCGCAAGCAAGGTTACGGTGACGATTTTAATTGCGACATCGCGTTCATGCAAACGTCGAAAGGCATTTGACTGAACCAAACTCAACTCACATCGTGTTCGACTAGAATCTGGGTTCGTTGGCCCTCGACAACCTCCTTGAAGATTGCCTTCATGATCTTGTTCGGTTGCATCGTCGGACGGTTCAACGCAAATCAACGACAGTCATCTCCGCCTACAGAACAAGCGCGATACGCCGCACAGTAGCAGCAGTGCAGTATATGCGGTCAATGTATGATCAGCTGATGCTTGCAGTATGCGTAATGTGTCCACATGTGTGTATAATAAAGGTTCCCGAAGATCCCGAAGCGCAGTGGTGGCGTGAGGAAAATAAAAAAAATTTTGTAGAACATGAATTTGGCGGTACCTAGCGCCACCTAACCTAGCTACTTGTAATTACTCTGCTTGACCCTGCTATCTGTTGGCAAGCGATTTAACCTTCTTTCACGCTGCGCGATAAACAGCGGCTTCGAGTTCGTTCTTTTGAGAGCGGCTTTTTGTTTGCGGATTAGTTTGCCATTCCTCCGTCGTGTGCGGTTCACGAAGGAATTGTGACTCTAGCAATAGCAAAAGGAAGGCGTAAAGTGCGCGAAGTAACTAGGTATCGGTTGTCTCCGTTTCACATCGCAGTGCTGACGACGAGAAGACTGAGTAACCGCTTTTGAAACGCAAGTTTCGTTACCTGCGGGGGGAATCTGGCTTCGGAAATAAACAGAGTTCGCGGAAAGCTCGTGTAACGCTTGCATTTGCTGCTTCTCTCGTCCCGTACAAGAAACGTAGCGTCCTCGTTATGCCTTATTGAGCTCGATTTGCTCGATTCGGGGCCGCCATATTGGGACACAGGTGACGGAGGAACTTTGCTCCCCTGCTTCAGAGACGAAAGTTTCTCCCTTTCTAAAGGAACATAGGTTACAAGACCGTTCCTCCCCTTAGGGAAGACTATCGATATCCTTTTTTCTAAAATTGCACTTTAATCCCGGGGAAAGAGTATGGGTCTGGAAACCTATTCGGCGACGTGGGCTCAACGAGAAGCTTCTCAAGCGCTACTTTGGACCCTACAAGGTTCTTCGCCCCCTCGAGTACATAAACTACGAGCTGCTTCCCGACGGAACACAACCATCAAGACGACGCCACCCGCGACACGAAGTAGTTCACGTCGTGCGCCTCAAGCCGTACTACAAACGATAGAACTTTGGGCTTTCGCCAAACTGTGAACTGTGGCTCGCGATTCTGCTGTCCTTTTGTTGTGGATTTGTGTTTTCGGTTTGCGCTGCATTGGGACGATGCGCTTTTAAAGGGGGGGGGGGGGGATAAAGCCGCTGGCAGGGCCGAGAAAGCAACGCGCGGTTACGGACTTCTAAAAGCTTCTCGTTTATTCTTGCTCCGGGCATAACTTCTATCAAATACCACGTAAGCCAACACTGGTAACTCCCGCGGAGCGCGGGAAAAAAGGGATCGCAGCGCCCCTGGCGAGCTCGGATTCTCCGCAAGCAGACGAATTCTTCACAACGCATTGGTTTTGCCTATCTCCGTGCGAGGTGACCAATAGAAAAAAATTGTCACGGGCATTCGCTTCATTGAGTGTTAAAAAATAGGTTCCACCTCATCAGTGAAGGACATTTTCTTTGCGTGCGAAAGATGTTAAAACTTTCAGGGTGCAATTTTAGTGCTTTCCCAAAGAAAACATTCTGTCACAACTTATGTGAGCCAGGCAAAACACGAATTTACCTTCGACCTGTTTCTTAAAAAAGGCAATACACAAAAATTTTAAAACATAGCTACGTTTCAACTTTAGTGTTCTTATTGATCAACTCGTTTTGTTGTTGCGATTCCCATTTTCTCATAAATGTATTGCTTAAAACAGTTTTGTCGAATAGGTGAGCTGGCTAATCCCGTCAAGTTCATTTCCGGATGAAGAAGCAATGGGCAATTTCGAACTACGTACGTTTCTGCGATGTCAGTATGCTCTGGAAGAAGTCGATTGCGCACATGCAAATCTGACGCTATTACTGAAACTAATAAAAGCGGAGTTACAAAAAAACAACAGACTTATCGCGCGTGCAAAAGAAAAGAGGGGAGCGTGCTAGCACAAATATTGCGATTGTTAACGCGGGGGCGACTAACGTCTTCTGGGACTTCTACGATAAATGCCGGCACCCGTTGGAAGGTCCTGCAACTCCTTCCTTTTTTCAGTGTACTTTATTTTTTTATATTTGAGGCGATGCTACGCCGTCGCGTTCTTTCTTCCTTCTGCTTTTATGTTGTTGTTGTTTTATTTTTTTATTTATTTTGTTTACTTGACGTTCGAGCTATCGCATATTTTGCTTTGAATTGTTTGGGTTTGTTTTTAATTCTTTCCTTCACCACTCCTGCCGGTTCGTGTGCTACTCAATGCCCGGACATCTGGAGGGCCGTCGGCAACTTTAATTTTTTTTTTCCACTATCGTCTGCGATAACCTCCTAATTTTGCCTGCGGTTGAGTTTCTAATCGGAAATTTCATATGTCTTTTTGGTACTTATTAAATCTATTAAGAAGTGTAACCTCGTTACAAATTTCTATTCGGATTTTACTTGAGTGCGTGGTCACTTCTGCGATCGGTCATGGTTTTTTTAATCAACCGGCCGCCATCGGGCATACACCAGCGCATACTTGGAGATGGCAGGCATGCCATGTGCTGCCTACGACTGCAAAAACAAGTTTTTGCATGGGGTGAAAATTCCTTCTTCCGCTTCCCGGAGGCCCAACAAACGTATGTATTTAAGTTATTGAAGCATTCAAATTAAACTGGAGGAGCTATTCAAGTCTGGCTTCAAAATCGCCACTGACTCCCCAACAAACAATTATGACAGCTCCACCAGATCGCGAACTTTACGGACGGCAGACCAGATGCACAACTGAACACCCCGTCATATGTAGCCGGGTAGACAGCCAGTAAGGTCTGTCATCATGTTTGCTAAGTCCAACTGAAATCAGAAACAAGGCGCACCTCAAAAGACGTTCAGTTGAAGAACAAGAAATACTCGCATGCGAAAATGACACCACCTTACGACTTAGCCCGTCACCTAGCCGGTAACATCAGCCGTGCCTTCGACACAGATTTCATTGATATATTGCACCAAACAAGATTTCAGCTGAAGGCGCACTTGAGGCCGCTGATCGACACTCGAAACAAAAGCACCGTGTGCAAATATTGCCTGAACATGTACGTCAAAAAGTACTTGAATGTACGTTTGAACTGCTTCGTCAAGCGAGCAAACAAACAACCTGGGTCATTCCACGTGAAACGTCCCAGACGTTGCGCTCGACCACCTCCGATTTCTAAAAAAAGAATTCATGGGCTTCGGCCACAATGTCCGTAGCCATACCCTAAAATAGTTTTGACGAAAAAAAATTTGTGATGACGTGAGCGCGATTTTAATTTTTGAAAACAGCATGAAACTAGGCCTCACTCAATACTTTTCGAAAAATTAGCTTTTTTATGAAACACCCAACAATATTTTTTCTTAAATTTGCACGGTTGTCGACTTACAATATGGTTGGGTTTGTGCAGTTTTGTTTAATTGAAATATATATATTTTTTAAATACATAATGTTATTCAAAAATAAACATATTTGTCATTTTATTAAAAAATATATAATTGCTCCCGGGACCTAAAATAACTTTTTACTGGCTGCCCTCTAGGCACATAACCTACAAAAAATATTTTAAACCGCTCAATTAAACATCTTGCAGTAAAAAAAAGATCCCGAAGTTGCCAAAAAGTGCGTTTTGACGCATAAACAGCCGTTTATTCCACCCTGAGGTGGTCCAAGTAAAAATACAAAATATGGTGGGTTTGGAAGAACAATTGATCGTCTTTTGATTCTGAAAGTTTAATCAGAGTAATTTTTGTTTAAAGCGAGAAACAATTTTTGAAGTTGAACTCTCGCACCACTACCCGGCGTCGCTTCTTAACGCCTCTTCGCCGCACAGCACGCCACCTGCGTCGATAGCCGAAGCGATTAGGTCCAAAGAAACAACGGAGTTTGCTGCCCGCTTCCCCTCGTCCCTCTTTTCTGGCTGTAAGGGAAGAAACGGCGGGTATCGTGTACTAATCGGAGGTGCCGCCAGTGCGTCGCCATAGCAGGCCCGTTGTGCCCTTTGTACCCGAGGGCGGCTCCTCACACTCCGAAACGCGATGCCTAATCGACGGGCGGCATCAGCTGACGTGGACTTCTTCATGCCATGCCAAATGTCCCACGGCGACCTCCGATTCCTAAAATAAAATGAATGGTTCTTCACCATAATGTTTGTGGTGCTTCTCTAAAACAGTTTTGACGAGAAACAAATTTCATGGGGTGATGGCGTTTTGAACTCGTAAAAAAGGAGTGAAACTAGGAGTCATTTATTAATTGATGAAAATTAAGATATTTTTATAGAACAGTGGACTATTTTTCCTAAAAACCACATGGTATTTTGATTGTTGCGTAATAATGATCATGAAGATTCGGTTGAAGCAATTTAAAAAAAGAAGTAATATATGAGAATTTTAGCCTTTTTGATAGTTTGGTTACAAACTATCTCGTTGCTGCAGGTGATTAAAAATTCTTATTGGCAACCTTGTGAATATACTGCACAAAAAAAAAGTTTCGGGCCGTACAACTAAATATCTTGCAGAAAAAACAACTTAATTTGTGCAAAATTTCGTTCTGCCGTTTAAAGAGCCGTCAATTCTGCCTTGAGGTGGTCGAAAGAAAAATGCGAAACATGGTGACTTTTACAGGAGAGTTGATTGCCTTTTGTTCTTGAAAGTTTAATTAAAATAATTTTGTTCTAAATAAGAAAAAAACATTTTGAAGTTGAGCTTTTACGTCGCAACCTGGCGTCGTTACTTGTGCCTCTTCTCTGCACAGCACGGCACCGTCGAGCCCGGCGAAGCGTGCGACAGTGTAACGGTGTGCCCACGCAGGTAGGGAGCAGGACCTTGAGTTGTCGGGTACATCTTGGTGAAAAGGGGCTGTTTTTCACTCCTGTTGCTTTATGGCTTTTCCCATTTCGACCGTTTTACGCGGCGATGTCCTCCTGTGATCTTCCTGTGTCTTGATGTCAGGAGATGCTTAGCGCTGCCGGTTCAGAGCATCCATTAGTAAGCTAGCTGTTTCCTACATACACAACGCAATCACTCTCTCTTGTCAACGTCAGAACAGATGTAAACAACAACACAAAAGACCTGTGAACGGGCAATCTCGAACGACGAGGCGATGTGGTGTTGACGAATGCGCGCCGTTGAAGGCTCACGCGTCGTTTGTGTTCAAATCGGCTTTGAAATGACAAATTCTTGCGTTTCTGAATAGGACGTAAGTCCAGCACGTAGCGTAGATGGAGACGCAGGTTTAAAGTGATGGTAACTTCTTGTCCCTTTGACGGGGGCCGCTGAGCTAAATCTTGAAGTGAGTCGAGCTCGTTTTTCTTCAACCATTTCTTTCGGCACCCAAATTATTGTTATGCCCCCGATGTTATTTTTGGCCCAGGTAAACAGCTGCTGGGGGGTCATGATTTGGTTCTCGAAGGGACTTCGAAGACTGGCCCTTGCTGCCAACCGCTTCACTGTACCCCCGACTCCGTCACAAGCATTCTTCCCGTGGGACGTTGCGAAAAAATTCCATTAAGCGGAAATGAAAAGTAGTGAATTTTTCTAATTTGCGGAAGGTCTCGCTTCAATATATTAATTACTTCACTCTGAAATACAGAAACTGCCACCGTGTCGTGTTCTAGGCAGTCAGAAATAAAACTGAATGACTTTATAGAAATCTCTTGGGTGGTGGCTTCTTGTTTGTGAAAGTAAATAACAACGGGGTGTACTGATGCCTGAGTATTCACCCAGTGATAGGATTGCGGGGCGTCCTGCACGATGAAACTATAATTTTCAGCGAAGTCCATGAGTACTATTGCCTCGTGTTTGCCTATGTTTGCTTTGCGCTCCCGCAAGTATCGTGCCTGTTGTTTGCTCACAAAGTGGTGAGCCTTCAGTGCCTTCAGCATATCTAAGAATTTTTCGCGGAACTCGTCTGGTGTCAGAACAATGGTTTCCAGTTGGCAACGCACCCCGCTAACCCACTGTTGCACATGGACGTAATCCGTTTCTTCCGGGTCAAGAAGTGGAGTGCTGTGAAGCAAATTATCAGCAAAATCGGTTCTTGGGCATTTGGCACACCTGTCAAGCATGCACTCTTCATTGTGTAGATCACATACTGTAGTGGATAGAAGTTCTTCGGTGCTTTCGTCTAATCCTGTAGCATGAAGCATGAGCTTAAAATGTTGGTGTTGCATGCAGACGCAAACTGTGTGAGTGCCGCTACCCCCTGCTAGGACACAATGTGAAGGCCGCAGACTTGCGAATGTTGAAAAGCCGCAACTGAAATCGCAGCTTTTTTTCCATTCCTCGTAAATTTATTTCAAGGTGAGCAACAACAAATGCTTTTGGCGACCACGTAGCACGTCCTTTTTTACCGGTAGGCAGTACGAGACAACGTCGTCCTGATAGAACTCCATGATGGAGGCCTTGACTTCTTTGCTGACCGGGCGGCCTCTTCTTTTTGGCACGGTGCCCAATATTCTTGATCCTGACCTGACCTTTACGGCTTGACGCGCTTGTCGTTCCGAGGCTCCAAATAAGTTCATAATCTTTTCGCGAGACCAAGAGGGTTGGGCCAATGTTAGAAGTTGTAATTTTTTCTCTCTATTTTTCTCCAGGTCAAACTTGTTTTTTACCTCTTGCATGAGTGACACGTAGTCACTCAAAACAAAATCTTCATCCTGGTTCGGCTGAGAAGTTCGTTTCTGCTGTACACCCAAAGATGTATAAATTCTTCTTTCGGCAGAGATTTTAAGCTTTCTAACCTTCTTTTGGGCGTATGTCTCGCGGCTTGTTTGCCCTCGTTTTCGTTGGAGAGGGCTCTCTCCAACGGCTGCGAGGGCCTCGTTGACGCTCTCAAGTGCTACATCGGGGTCATCTTGCTCAGAAGGGGCTTCACGAACCAGAGATGGTGGTGGTGCTTGAAAAGTAGGTCTCTTCTTCAATTCGAAACAATTTCGCCGGCATGCTTGACAAAGTCAGTTTCCAGGAATAAGGTTTAAATTGGGGTGCGCATCTGCCAAGGCTATTGTAATGACAGCTGATCCACGGCGGTTTTTGACGTGTTCATAGAAAGGGTTAGAACACCACTTAGATGCAATCAGTGATGTGTACTTTTTAAGGTATACTTGATAATGATGTGAACACACTGTACGGATGTCACCTTGTGGGCGCCCGGAACGGAGCGAAAGGAGCCGCCGATCCGTGTGCGTCAGGTCTTAAGTGTTGATGAGGGACCGCGTCTTGGTCTGTAAGGTCACATGGCAACCCCTTGCACCAAGAGAGCACGGAGGATGTTCGGCTTCTGCAATGAAAAAGAAATTTGAATGGAACATGACTGCTCCTTCATTTATGTGAGCCATATCTGCGTGCCGCGCATAAATGACAAGTCGGGCACATATGCGCCTTTCGTGCAGAAGCTAGCCTTGTACGCAATACGCCATTCGGCTTTGAACTTTTACAACGCTAATTGGTTTGTGACAGGTATAAGGCGAACCATGTGTATTTAATATAAGCCAACGCATCCTTCCCTACAGCTTGGGCTGATACATGTCTAACGTACACATACTACATGTACGACGAACGGCCAGCTTTAAAAAAATAGCTAGTCTATTTTGTTTGACAAAGTCATGAATTGAGCGGCCGCAACTATACAGATACTGTGACAGGGTAGACACGAGTAAACACGACACAACTATCATTGTATCGTACAAAATAAAGCCAGCTTTCCTACGTACCCTGATCAGCATCCACAGGAACCGTAGATTGACTTTTCTCTACAGAGGGACCAGCTTCATCCATCGTTACACCACCGTACAACGTACTTGACGAAAAATGAAGTTCTTTGTTCGACAGATTTCCGATCTCAAATGGTCGTTCAAAAGCCAACTTCTCGCTTGTCAGCCCTTTCTTAGCTTACTAGCGCAGAAGCGGGTTCCTCAAAAGGCAAGGAATAAGTCTCGATACCCAGTGTCAATAGTGCGGACACGTGCCTTTGTTTATTCATTATTTCCGATGGGTCATGTAAAGATTCCCGCACTGACAATATGGACCGAAAAAATTGATAGAAGCGCAATCTTGGCTTGTGACGATGCTTCAAGCGTCCGAGTTAACATACTGAATCAGCGCGTTTCAGAGCTTTGATCACGCGCCTGTAGCCTTCACTGCGCTCCAACTAAGCGCGAACCGGATCATAGTTCCGCTTTTCACCACAGCATGCGTGACGGCTAGATTTCGTGGCGATATTATCGTGTTTCAGACGTCCACGTCAGCTGATGCCGCCCGTCGATTAGGCATCGCGTTTCGGAGTGTGAGGAGCCGCCCTCAGGTACAAAGGGCACAACGGGCCTGCTATGGCGACGCTCTGGCGGCACCTCCGATTAGTACACGATACCCGCCGTTTCTTCCCTTGGAGCCAGAAAAGAGGGAACGAGGGGAAGCGGGCAGCAAACTCCGTTGTTTCTTTGGACCTAATCGCTTCGGCTATCGACGCAGGTGGCGTGCTGTGCGGCGAAGAGGCGTAAAGAAGCGACGCCGGGTAGTGGTGCGAGAGTTCAACTTCAAAAATTGTTTTCTCGCTTTAAACAAAAATAACTCTGTTTAACCTTTCAGAATCAAAAGACGTTCAATCCTTCTTTCAAACCCACCATATTTTGTCTTTTTACTTGGACCGCCTCAGGGTGGAATAAACTGCTGTTTATGCGTCAAAACGCACTTGTTGGCAACTTCAGGATTTTTTTTTTTTACTGCAAGATGTTTAATTGAGCGGTTTAAAATATTTTTATAGGTTATATACCTAAAGGGCAGCCAGTAAAAAGTTATATTAGGTCCCGGGAGTAATTATATATTTTTTTAATAAAATGACAAAAATGATTATTTTTAATAAAATTATGTATTTTTAAAAAATATTTAAATTCAACAAAACTGCACAAAACCAACCACATTGTAAGTCGACAACCGTGCAAATTTAAGAAAAAAATAATGTTTGGTGTTTCATAAAAAAGCTGATTTTTCGTAAATTATTGAGTGATGCCTAGTTTCACGCTGTTTTCAAAAATTAAAATCGCGCTCACGTCATCACAAATTTTTTTTTCGTCAAAACTATTTTAGGGTATGGCTACGGACATTGCGGCCGAAGCCCATGAATTTTTGTTTGAAAATCGGAGGTGGTCGAGCGCAACGTCTGGGACGTTTCACTTGGAATGACCCACCTGTCAAAGTAACTGCATGGGAAAAGAAATGCGAAATAAAAAATGTCACACACTGCTAGCACGTAGCAGATTGCAGCGTGGGACTCATATTTCCCGAGCAGTGTGGGCTGGACAACATTATTCCTTTCCTGTTTTTTTTAGTTCCCACCAACGCCGCGAAAGGAAATAAACAAACGTGTAACGTGCAGCTAAAAAACAAAAAGAAGTGCAGCTCTTTTTTTCTCTCAAATAATTTTCTCGTGTTGCTTTCGCTTTGTTTTTTGTGGACTCAACACCGACGGCAACCAGCGACGGATCATTTCAAATGCTCCTACCGACTCCCTGCGCGATCGTCGTCGTTCAAAGAGGTCATTGCTGCGTGATTTGTATCTTTGTACCGTCTGCTAACATCCTTATTTCATTCGCTTTTGTCCGCGACTGTTCCCCATTTCTTTTTTTTTTTCGTCTGGGATGGGGACGCTAGCCGCGTTTACATGTATGCGACATAGTCGCATCGAATCCAGTTGTTGCATTCAATGCGGTCATGTAAACGGCATAATGCGCAAAGAAAGCGCATCGCATTCAAGTCGCTAGACAGAGGTGGATCGAGATGGCGAGTGCGCATTCATGCAGCCCATGTAAACGGAGGTCGCATCGCATTTTGAAACGGGGAGGATTATGTGAAGGCGCTCGCTGCGGGAACGAGTTAATAGCTGAGAACATGGCGGCGGCCAACCTCGTCGGCGGCGCGGAGAGCGGTCCCGTATGGTCGCCCGCAATTTTTTTCCCGAGAACAAACGCGAGCTTTTATTGCCATCGTAAGTAAGCGGAATATAGCGGAGCTGCTCGGTGAGAGCGGTCCCCGTCCAAGCCTTGCGAAGTACGACCTGCGCGTCGGAAGGGGTCCCAAAGGCTTCGGCGCAAGCACGAACGACAACGAGAGCTCCGAGCACTGTGGAGCACTGCATGGTAGCGCAGAACAAGCAGCTCCTACCTCGGTGCCGTTCCTGGCTGCGCAGGAGCCTTTCGGACTCGGGGTCCGGTTGGTCCGGTCGCGATCGGCGAGGTCTGGCGCGGCAAAGCGCGGAGGCGTCCTCAAAGCGTGCCCACACACGTCGCCTCTAGTCCAAAGTGACTCGGCGGACCGGCCTGGAGCCCTAAACGCTTGGGTTTTGATGTTTCTTCCATCGCGTAACTTCTTCCACAGCACCGAAGACTGCGGGCACGATCTTTACGTTCACTGAACGCGTCGAAAGGCCTCCACGTGCAATGCACCGAAAAACGTGGTGCGGCTGGTACCGGAACTGCATAACTTCGAGCTCTGACACGGCGTGGCGCCACCTTCGTGTAGGGCTTGGTGCGCATTCATGTAAACGTTGCCGCGTCGGCTTCGTTCGAAGAACGAGTGGAGTCGATGCGCTGAAGTCGCTTTCATGTAAACGAGGATACAATCTTCTCTGCATATTTGGAAAGTGCCTGCGCGGTCATTTTCTTCGTTACTTTTTTATGCTGCAGAGGCTAGTACGCTTGCTCTGGTGTTCTTAACATGTTGTTTGCGCAGGTTTTAATAATCGCATGTTCAGGTAAGAAATTGTGACAACGCAGTTTATAAAGAATCAACAGTAACCTCTTACGACTTAGTTCGAGTAGTTATACCCATTTTTTCCGCTTCCCAGATGCGCTTCAAACGAGTTTGATCCACTGAGCGGCGTTTGAGACCGCTAAAAAAAACTGCTCTATCTTTGTTCCTGCGCACGTTGTTAATTGATTTTCGTTGCAGTTGCAAACAGTGGATTCCGCTTTGCAAGCGGACTTATCGTAATGAATTGTTCCAGCTTTTGGGGTGACGAAACAGGGCTCACAAATCTCAAGGACGTCGCAGAGCCTGTACGTTTCCATTGCGTCGTCTGCTTCCGTAGACTCCGACTCCGCCAGAGGCGCCACTGTCACCTTCGCCGCCGCTCCCATAGGTTTTCGGAGGAGTTTCCAGTATTGGCGAAGCAAAGTTATGTCGTATTTGCTTCTATCATTTACTCCTGCTTTCTTGTTCTGGAAAGTGCGTGTTCATTCTCGCCCTGAGTTCGCGACGCTCGAGCCTTCTTCGCCGAATCTTCGAGATAGTGACGCACTTTAGATAAGAGGCCGCCCGCGACCTTGTCGAGTTAGTCTCGCCCCAGCGTACGACCCTGCTGTTACGCCGCCATCAACGCCATCGACGCTCTACTGTTATCTTCTGTTTCCTTTTTGTTTTGGGCACAAGTTCACCCCATTAAACATTTAGTTTCTTCAGTTATGATGGCCTCATCAATTGTCATTCGTGACAATATAACTCGAAGTTAGCGCATAATGTGCAAAATATATAGAAGCAAAACATTCAAAAGTGCTAAATAGGAGAAAACCTATGCTGAGAGCCGAAATGTGTTTGTATGGCATGAATTACTGTTTGAACATCAACACTAAACTTGGGTTTTCTTCCGGCAAGATAATTCCCCAGCTTTAGTTTCTTAAAAACTGCGAGGGGAGTCATGTTGGGACAAGCTGAAAGGTAGCCAGGTTGTGGGAAAGCAGACAGTGGGATAAAGTTAAAACCGCCAATATACGTCATCCTTTAAGTCAATTTGTTAGCATGACTGACGTTTACACGCTTGGGGTGAGCTTGTTCAATAGAAGAATGTATAAATGTGTGAGTCTTTACACGCATGAATGCAACGAACGGATTCTGGTGAGACAGAGCAAATAAACTAGGGATTGGGACATGCCTGGAACACACCCGGGATTGGGACACTCCGACTGGGAGCCATATGCCGGCGTTTCAACTCAGAGCTACCCGAAGCCCGAAAAAAGATATAATAAAAAGATTCCTACGCGGTAAAAAAAACAAACAAAAAAAACAACGTTGATTTTCTGGTCAAATGAAAACCAATAAAAAAAACTTTGAAGGCAAAAACAAAGGCACTGAAACAAATTAATTCCGACAAGACGAATGAGTGCACAAACAATTGTTGAGTCTCCAAAGCAAAGACTTTTGGGGAAGTACGAAGACTCCGACGGAAAGAAAGAAAGGTAAAATTTGAGTCACGGCGAGTTATGTAATGGACTCGCCGGCTGATCCGTTTGGCGTCAATGGATAGCACCAATGCGCCCCCGGCACCCTGCAGTACGGAAATTAATAGCGAGTTGGTTTCACGTCCCTTGGGCCCACGCGTGCCCACTCGCAGCGTGGAGTGGGTTCGTTTCGGCCGGCGCTCCACGAGTGGTTGGACTCTCCGAGTTCGTTTCATCGTCGGCACCCCACGCGCGCAAGCACCATAGAGTTATTATAATGTACGCTAGAGGCTCAACTGGCGCTAGTGTCTATGCGACTTCCGGGAGGAAAATTAAAGCAGACAGCAACCAGTCAACTTTCGCGGTACTCCTGTGCATTCGTATGGGAAAACGCGAGCGCATTTTGTCTCTTCGTCGGAAAATAACATGAAACACTTTTGTTATTTGGGTTGTACCGAATAGTATGTACCTTTATTAACACTGTAAAAGTGTACTTGTCTTAGTTAGCGCGATTTTCTTCAGCAATGAACGTTGTTTAACTTCGCTAAATTCAAGCCCAAACCTCTGTTCCACAGCAGATGTGTAAAAACAAGCTATGATTCTAAGCAAAATAACAATCAAAAAGAATATACAGCCTGTTCAGGCCTCCCCAGCATTCAGGTGACGCTTATATATTGCTAATATGCCAGTCTTATCCCTATATGAAAATAACCCCTTCTTGCATCTTTACGAGCGGTTAAAAACATTCAAAATGTAAAGGACAGAGTACGTGGGGTATGAAAGGCGTCTTTTTCTAATATTTTCTCTGCCGGCCAGTCTTTATAATGCAATTGTTATTAAGGATTTCGAGCGTGCGGGTGATGTTTTGAATGTAGAACAAGCATATTCACACAGAGCCGAAAGAATAAAGCAGTACTTATTAAGCATTCAATTTATTTTGATCGTACTTGCGGAGGGAGGTTCTGATCCAGTGTGGTTGCGTAGCTCTTGCCGTCTTAGTTTTTCTGATGTCCTTCGTTTGTTTGGCACGTATATCCCCCATGCTGAAAAGCGCCGACGTCGTCTTCGCGCTAACGGTGCCTGACAGTGCACATAGATACACGTACGAAGCCATTTTAGCACCGTTTTAATTGCGATAAATTTGAAAGAAAAACGTCGTAACTTACCAATTATTTCGTCTGCCCGACTGAGAAATGTTCCAGGATACCCAGTACGTACGAATTATTCGGGATATTTGCCCTTATAATCGAGAGCAAAAAGAAAATGCACTCACTTATTCCCATAGATATACATTACCGGAAGTCAATTTAGGCTGGTTGCTGTCTGCTTCTATTTGTGTCAGCACGCTAGCACCACTTAAACCTCTAGCGTACATTATAATAACTCTATGGCATGCACTCGCTGCACCTAGAACATCGAGTTTGCACCAAAATGCAATCCCGGCATGCCTCACTTCTGCGAGGAACAGAAGCACACGACGAGGGTTCATCTGCTACGATGTGTCATTTGTACAGCGGAACCGAAAGGAAAAAAGTAGATTTTTTGATAGAAATCTGATAGAAAAAATAGAAACAGAATCAAACGAGAGATTGAACTGTGAGCGCATGCTATTTAATGAAGAAAGCAACTTACAACCCGTGCTTTATTTGCAAGTTTGTTGTCGCTCTTTTACCGTACAGACGCTGAAATATACCAGCGTGTAATGAAATGCTTAGAACAAAACGCATCAGCGGCCCCCTAGCTCTTTATCACCACCCGTGTGCGGGTGAAAACTTTTACATTTTTCGACAAAGCTCCCCCAGCAGA
>JABSTQ010006953.1:0-34512 GCA_013358835.2 Ixodes persulcatus
CTCTTCCTTTTTGTTCTCGACTGTGCTTGTATATATCGCACCGTTAAGTTAAAAAAAAAAAATAGTTACGAGTCAGCGCTTTGTTTGTGACCTGCTCATCCGGTCCGTCGTTCTTGTGTTTTTATTTTGCGCTGTTTTTATCCTTTGAAGTTAAAGACTTCAAAGAGTTGCTTTTTTCCGAACTAAGCGAACACGGTCGTAGTGAAGAGCGCGAAAACCGGCGAGTCGCAGCAGCGTGAAGTCATCACTAGCTAACTGAGGTTGCGGAACAGTGCCTGGGCTTAGTTTAGGATTCAAAGGTTACTGCCACGGCTTCAATGTCTCATTCTGATACAGAAGACTGCCAACAGGTTGAATTGAAGACTAAAGTGACACAGCATAGTCTGCAAAACCCGAGTGCGCTGATATTTCTTGACTTAAAGACCCAAAGGACGTCACAGTAGCAAGGAAAAACAACACCTAATAGATATCAGGAACAGACCAAAAGCCAACTTGACAAACGTCTAAACTCAGTTTTGTGGAACAAATTGTTTTGGTTTTATGATCGGGAATGCTCGCCTATCTCTCCGACCGATACGAGTATGATTTGTCCTTACAAGACCCAAGAACGGCAGTTTAGGACTCACGGCGGACCAGAGATTCGTCTTACCGAGTTCCCTCTGTCACCTCTGCATCGTCCAGGTAGGTGGTTTGGGATCGATGATGAACTGAAAACTCTTTAATATCAAGCCAATCATCATGACCTATAAAGTGTTCACAAGTGATCGCCAACGCATTCGTCTTCGGCAATACATGCACTCTTCATGCGTCGGTGGCAGCTACAGGTATGCTTTGCCAGGGAATCACTTTCTTCAGAGATGAAGTTGCGAGGGTCATACTCACGCTGAACTGGTGGAACAAACGTCTTCGGTATAACGACTTCATGGACACCTTTTCCTACTCCCCACCAACAAGTTTTCGCACGTGATGCTTTTTTTTAACGTGATTCATCACTTCCTAGTGGTTTTGAATACCTGGTTATGACTTTGTTTTGCGTTCTGAGGGGCAGGACAGTTATGATGGCTTGTTTTCACACTTTTGTGCACGTTGGCACTGTACTTTCCATTTGCACTTAGACTAGGGAGTTTTCCGAAATATCGAGAGTTGGAAGAAGCAATTCACCGGGATCAGACTAACCGATTGTCTAGTTTACCTTTTCATATGTTCGTACCACTTAATCTATGACTGTAGAAAGCTGTTCGAGAGGTTTTGACCTTCGTATGCTGTGGCATAAGCTTTTATGGACTGAAACTATTTATTAACTCTAAGTTCTCACGTATATTAGACGTCGAAACCGACCACGGCGCATTTTGAAACAACGAAGCACGATTAAAACGCTCCTATAGTTCAAGTAATATTTCCGGGCTGAATACATTTTATAGCCTTCACAATCTCTTCTAGCCTGAGCAAAGATGCAGTGAGATGAAGGCATGCATGGTTTGGTTATTTGTGGTTATTTTATTTTATATCCACGGGCGAAATATATTGTGCTCGTTTGACGTGCCGGTCATCCGTAGCAAATTTACAATGTAGCGCAAAGACAAAACAGAAAGAAGACAGAGGTAGGAAAGAACGCTTCTCAGCTTTTCCACTGCATGCGTAAGCTGCTGGGAGCCCAGAACCCGAACCCCAACCATCACGTCCTGAGTGAGTTGTTTTTGGAACGACTTCCATCGAACATGCTACCGGTTCCAGCGTTCTTTCCTATATCTGTCTGCTTCCTGTTTTTCCTTTGCGCTACATTGTAAATATGCAAACCAAACTAGCCCAACAGCTCATTTTGATACATACGTACCAACTTTGAGAGAAGTGCAATTTCGGCTTTACTCACTTTGTACGCTGATACGCATTCGTTTGATAACAATATATTAAAGGTAGATTGTTAGTTCCTTTAAACATTTTTCTACTTTTCTGGTGAACTATATTTCTATAAGAATGATCGCAAATATTTGTATATTTACGTTAGTTTATTCTACTAGTGTTAAAGATGCGTCATTAAACTCGTAGTTATCCAGGTGCTCTTCGATGATTCTGCAGCCCCGGAATATTTGAACACGAAAGCGAACATTGAGGAAAAATGTTGACACAAAAATATATCTTTAGTTATAAAGTGGATTCGACTTGAAAGTTTCCCATCGTAATATTTGATACAACGTTGGTGGAAGATTTGAAGCGATTATAAAAGAGGGAAAAAGAATCCCAGATTGAATCTGCACCATATGGGTTTCGATATTAATGCCAATTGCCGCGGTGCGCGGTCGTGTAAAGAAGGGGAAAATTAAAAAAAAAAAGTCGAAACATGTATAAGGTGCCCCGAAAAAAAAAAAAAAAAGGTATTGTTTTCTTAAGAGGGCGCGGTACCTCTATTTTTTACGTCCGCTTCAGACACCAGATGGCGCGCGGCTCGTGAAGTGGTTGAACGCGCAACTTCTAGATGGCGCCAGTATCGAAGTGTGAAAAGGCCCGCGTTATCCGCTGCGTGAAATAGATCCCCGAAATGTGCCGTGTTCTCCTGGCGGAGGAAGTTTCTCCCTCCCTCGCGCGCGCTTGGTATGGACGTCAGTGATAATACGCGCGGTGGCCGAGTCCGGCCTCTGCGCTGTGTGATGCAGTGGGTGGCGCTCGTTTCTGTTCGGAGGTAGGAATAAAAATGTCGGTCCCCTTTTTTACGACGCTCGTTTCTATAGCTTGGGTTTTTATCTCAAGTGACGTACAGTACCGCCTTTTCGAAATCGTACTTTACCGTGAGCGATTGAGAGTCAGGTTACCATTTTATTTTTGTCAGCATTACACGTTCAATAAAGACCTCGGGCGGCGATGTAAATATGTGTTGCTCCCCAAAGTGTGTCCAAGGTGCGCAGTGACAATTGGAAATGGTATTGAAGGCGCGCGACCGTCGGTTGGTAAAATGCGTGCGTTAGATTCACTTAGTCAGTCTAATCATTTTTTGCCAACGTCTTTTATCTGTTTCGACAAATGACGTGGTCGAGTCTATTTATAACCTTAGGCAGACTGAACGTGCGGAGTGTACGGGCTTTAAATAAATTTGCTTCGTTTATGTGAATGAATAACTGTTATCTCTTTTCCGTGCTCGGTGCTATGTAAAATTCGCTTAGATGTTATGGTAGCGTAGTGTGGCGGCGTTTTGCACGCTGACTCGCTATTGCATTCGCTGTGCACAATATGTGTTCAGATGGAATGTGTCAAATCGTATTTCCGATCGATATGATGGATTTACTTTGCTACAGTGTTAATTATATTTTCGTGATTTAAACTGGTTCATCCCCGATCTGAGCCTAAGTTCAAATTCGAAGGTGCAGACAGACTTAGCGTCGTAACAGCCGTAATGCGCAGAAAGAAATTAGTACCATGAAAGAAAAACAAAAGGACGCGAGGTGGCTCGGTGTTATAGAAGTAATGAGTGTACGAAGGATGCCATCGTACGTTTTTTTTTTCTTGTTGAACGCTCCGCATCGCTGGGAAACGCTCAAGGTACAAGCAAAGGCAACGAGCTGGCGTGAAATTTCCATCGAGCGGAAAACGAGCGTCACTTTCATCATGCGCTTTCATTTCGATATGGCGCAAAATAGTAACAGGTAAGGCAACAAAATTTAGATGTTAGGTCTGGAACACCGCAAGGCTCAGCCGTGTTGGGGGCATCTCTCGCGAGTCAATACGTCAAAGGTATTGCGCGTCGAACTATACGTGTTAGTTATCCATTTCAGCGAAACCTTGATTTCGCAAAACTATTGTGCGTTAGAGATATGCATCGTGTTAATCAGCTATGACTATACCCTATCTCACTAGTTGCGCGCAGTACTTGGAAGCCACGAGCGAGAAATAAATGACAGTTGATTTTGTACGACAGTCGCGACGTGGGAACCCATAAAAGAGAGTCCCGATAAGAAGAGAGCTTCCCCTTCTCTTCAAGTGCATGGGTTACGCTCTCAATCCTGCACCTGTGGTAACACTGCAGGCACCTAAAATTGTCTTCCCTGAAGAACACAGTAGCCTTCAGAATTGAGGGGTGCTACGCGAAAGCGAGCGACATGTCACGGGAATGAAGGCGAGGTGCTCCGGGCTAGAGTGCCTTCATGTTCGGGACATGAAGGCACCCTACTCCGGGCTTTGAAAACGCTCCTGATCACAACAACGACTTTTTCGTTTCTTTTTTTTTTCTCGAGGCACAATTTCTTTTTTTCTTTTCGTCTACCTTGATACCCCATCAGCGCAAAAACTACCAAAAACTAAAAAAAAAAAAATAGTAGGCATACAACGACAAAGCACCCACTGGGACCCGAGTCAAGGCAAGAACTAACTACTAAAAGGAAAAAAAAAATCATGTTCGCATACACAGACAGAACGCCTCCATCCAAAGAAATGAATCATGCACTTTTCGCCAGTCTCGTCCGTCTGTCAAAAGCCACAAAGGAGGGAGATAATCAGCGCCTACACCAATCCCCCCCCCCCCCCCCAAAAAAAAAAAAGAAAGGTTTTTTGGGCGTTCGCGGTGGCCCAAGCGATGACCTTCGAAGGGTATGCGATTATAGCACGAACGTTTGTCCCCCGGCTGTTGCCCTGTCTGAAATGCCGCGGTCTGTTTCCCCCGGGAGCATCTCGCTAAGGCCGATAGTCGCTTTACGACCGAGAGTGCATTAAGGCCGAGAGGGGCGAGAGGGCCGGGGGTGGCTTTGAGGCCGAATAGGGCATAACTGCCGAGAACTGCATTAAGGCCGACAGTGTCTGAATGAGCTGGTGTGGCCGCCTTCTCGGAGGTCGCGTTGTGGTTGACGACTTTAGTTGCCACCAAATAAGATAGATGGCGCCATATTGAGCATGGCGGATGAAATTAACATATTTTCAGTCTCGTGAATCGCCGTGGTCTCTTCTCAGATTACAATGATTGGCGCTCCGAATACTGTAAACTACTTAATTTTCGAGGGGACCTAAGTTTCGCCAATTGCCTACAATTCGCGAAAAATAGGTCTCGCGAACGATTCCTGTTAAAATGTAAACACATTAAAATCTATATTGAGATCTTACCACGTCGCGAAAATTAGAATTCGCAAATTATTCCAAAACTCCAGCTTTGACCTAATCGCGAAAAATAAGTCGTTTACAGTACTCTGCGGGAAAGTAAACTTATGACATTTTTAAGAGTGTATATGTCGGTGACTTCAAATACTTCGGTTTCGTGTTTGTTTTCACCCTTCACGGCCGGCACGCCGGCCTTGCCTATCCGAATTTTTCATTAATTTATTTCCTTTTCTGCGCTTCATCATTTCGTATTAGTTTGATCAGTAGTTTCTTCATCTGCATATTTAGATTATGTACACACACGCACACGTATTTCCAATAAAAGCTATGAATTTAGGGCGCCTTTTTGGTATAACATTCCTATATTTTAATCATCGGCTTTTTAAAGGGATACTTCAACGAAATTTGAAATATTCCCGTCGTGTTCAAAAATAGGTTGAATATGATCCACAATATCCGTAAATGACACTCGCACGTTTGTATTTTGATCCTGGTGGCTGTATTTTTCGTTATAAACGGCCCACTCTGGCAAGCGCTCGGAGAAGGCCCAGCTTAGAGCACGTGACATCCAACGCAATCGTGAGGTAGGTCGTCTCAAGACGAGCAAAGCTACGGCGAGGCTGACGTCGAGAGGATGGCCTAGTCGTTCCAGCCACCGAAGCGGCTGCTTTTGTACGAATTTGAGTGACAGGTTAATCTTCTATAATCTTGTAGGGGGACAATAGCGACTTCTGCGACACACAAAAGGGATTTTCGGGAAGAGGAGGTTCCACCTTCCCCCTTTCTCTCGTCGTGGCCGGAGGCGAGACAACCTCCGTCACTAGCTGTCAAGGTTCCTAGACGAGCATTACAAACGAGCGTTAGCGACATCCACCAGGTGCTCTTTGCTAATCGTTTAATACGTTTTAAAATTCCTTTTCGAGACTTTTTAACAAGATATTGGTATGTTCCATGTGATACTGCTCTTTTGAACACATATAGACCATAATGAGCGCCGAAATTTCGTTGTAGTATCCCTTTAAGAGTTCAGTGAAACATTTATTGTGTCTTTTCAATTTTCAGCACTTTAACTAAATTAGTTATGCCTCTGATTCTACCGGGCGGCTACGAAAACAATGAGTGAGGTTGATTTTAAAATATTATTTTCAATCTTTTTTACAGCGAAACGATGAAGAAAACACACACTAGGAAATATGAAAAACACATGAACTATCAGAATGTCAGAACATGACAATGTTCTGACATAATCTCGGCCGTAATGCAACTATCGGCCGAAATGACAGTGACCCGTTTCCCCCAGGTACCAAAGTCCCCGTCTTATCTTCCCCGAGTATCAACTCCGCCGTTATTCTGAGTCATTCCGATGCTTTCCAACGTTACAAAACTGTTAGACGAATATTTGCACACAAGTATACATTGTTCGCAGAACTATCTACAGTGCTAAAGTTCAAAAGCGCTGTGTTGGATTCGGGAACTCTTGTAGGTTTAGCTCATTGTTGGAACATTCTTATTCGCTCGATGAACTCCACAAAACTTGTAAATATTAAAATGGACTTTCCAGAGAAGGATTTTAGTTGTCGGGGTCCTAGGCGACCGGACAGGTCGCAATTATTGGTTGATTGAACATTTTATTTCATAATCACAATCGTATCATCAAGGTCACGCCATTTCCTCATCACTTCTACGAACGGAGTTGCTGTATTCGTAGCACACGTTGACGGAAACGGTTGAGACTGTGCTCAAATAATACCTTCTTTTGGCAGGTACTGCGCGGCGATTACACACAATGCTTCTAACATAAACATGCTGCTCCACATGTGTATTCACAAGACGCAATACTTCGTTCTCCCAACTTCGTTGAAATGGGCATGAAAGCGCTTAACCGTAACTTGGTTGAAGTTCTACTTAGAGGTGAAGTGTTTACCGTAAAAAAAAACGTTAATTATTTATTTTTTTCCGTTCCACTACAAAAACTCGATTCACTTTAATTTTTTTTTTCATGTCGTCTCTACAGCGCTTTTGTTGTTGTTGTTTACGGGTTTAATGGCGCAAGAGCAACAATGGCCATACTGCGCCAAACAAGGTGGGTCAATAAAAAAGGGTGAGTTTAATTAAACTATGGGGAAATAGTTCTATAATTTGTTTAAAAATCCTATATTTTCAAGAAAATCAAAAAGACATTTGAATGAAATCAGAGGTCGCTCACCAAGTAGCAAGGCAGGGTGAAATGGAATACGATATTTGAAAAGGTCAGGAAAAAAGAATTTGTGCTGCTGCCGAAGACCAGGACAAAGAAATAAAATATGAAGGACAGTCAAAGGTTCACTGCAGAACTCACAGGATGGAGGTTCTCCACCAGTAAGCAGGTAGCTATGTGTAAGGTAGGTGTGGCCAATTCTCAGGCGGCATAGGAGGACCTCGTGGAATCTATTTTTGTTGTAAGATGTTTCCCAAGTACCAAGGTCTGGCTTGATGGTGTGAAGCTTATTGTTAACCTCTGAATCCTACTCAGACTGCCACGATTGCAAGATTGCAAGTCTTGTAGGCATTTTTAAGTCTTGGTGGGGGATGCGAACATGAGACACCGGAAGATTTTGCGAAGAGACGGCCAGTTTATCTGCAGTCTCGTTGCCAGCAATGCCCACATGGCTAGGAATCCAGCAAAACCTAATATCATGCCCATCCTGTAGGCCCTTCTGCACCTTACCACGCACAGTCAGGGTCAGCCGATTCTTTGTTGATAAAACAGAACATACAGCCCTAACAACACTCTGGGAATCTACAAACATGATGGCTTTCTTTATTTTACTCTGAACTATATAATCAAGCGCCATCATGACCCCATATAGCTCGGCAGTAAAAATACTGGCAAGAGTGTTTAGACGGGTGACTTTGGAAAAACGAGAAGAGTATACAGCCGCACCAACAAACATTGTTGACTTTGTACCATCAGTGTAAAAATGATTATAATCTTTGTATTTTTCCTCCAATGCAAAGAAGAATTCCTGCTGTAAAATTAAAGGTGAGACTCTTTGCTTCCTGAATTTTGTGAAGCACCAGTCAAAAAAATGGGTTTGACATTCCATGGGGCAGTACAGTATGAACTATCCAAAGGGTTAAAATCATGAGTCAAATTGTGGGAGGAGCGAAGACTCTCGACACAAAGACTCAAAGGCCGCACAACAGTTGGCTTATGGTTAAAAAGGCGAGAAAACCTAGAGTTTTGAATACAACTGTAAGTGGGGGAGCTGGGGTTTGACAAACTTTTGTAAGCATAGGTGAGGCTAAGCAGCTGTCGCCTTTTTTCAAGCGACATTTCATGACAGTCAACATACAAGCTAAGCACAGGGGAGGTGCGAAAAGCCCCAGATGCCAAACGCAGCCCAAGGTGATGTACTGGATCGAGCATTTTTAAAGCAGACGGTCTCGCAGAGGCGTAGACAATTGAGCCATAATCAAGGCGGGATCGAATGAGAGAAGAGTATAGACAAAGGAGGCATTTCTTATCCGAGCCCCACGACTTGTGCGAAAGAACTTTGAGTATGTTCGATGCCTGCAGAGTTTTTCGCTTGAGCTGTTTGAGATGCGAAACAAAAGTAAGTTTACGGTCGAAAATAACTCCTAGAAACTTGTGCTCCGTTTTGACGGCAATGTTGTTTCCATTTAAAAGGAGTGTAGGATTTAAACAGAGGCCACGCCTTAAAGAGAAAGGAACGCAAACAGTTTTCTCCGGAGAGAACCTAAAACCATTCTCATCAGCCCAAGTAGTCATTTTATTTATGGCCAGTTGTAGCTGCCGCTCACAACAAGACATATTACATGACGCTACAGATATCTGAATGTCATCGACATATAGCGAATAAGATACTGATGGAGGAATGATTTTACCAAGAGAGTTAATTTTTATTGCAAAGAGTGTCACGCTCAGGACTCCACCCTGAGGAACACCATTCTCTTGAACGAACCAGTCTGATAAAGTTGTTCCCAACCGAACTCGAAAAGTGCGTTTAAACAAAAAGCTCTTTATGCACTGAAGCATTCTACCGCGTATCCCGTACATAGAAAGGTCGCGCAAGATGCCATACTTCCAAGCGGTATCATAGGCCTTATCCAAATCAAAGAAAACAGATACACAATGCTGCCTGTTGACGAATGCCTCGCGCACAAAGGTCTCCAGCCGCACTAACTGGTCTGTTGTAGACCGTTCAGGCCGGCAGCCACACTGATTGATATCCAAAATATTATGCTGCTCAAGAAAATAAATAAGACGCCTGTTAATTAATCTTTCAAAGGTTTTCCCCATACAACTTGACAATGCTATGGGTCGGTAACTTGCAGGGAGGGAAGGGTCCTTGCCAGGTTTCAACAGCGGTATAACTTCAGCCCGCTTCCATTCAAAAGGAAAGTAAGCATCACTCCACAGGCCATTGAAGTAAGCGAGAAGGGCACTGAGTGACTCTCTAGATAAGTGTCGGATCATGTCGTAGTGAATTCCATCAGGACCGGGGGCTGAATTCTTGCGGGAGTTCAGGGCCACTTCGAGCTCAGCCATTGTAAATGGCTGATTGTAAGGTGCAGACGCTCCTCCTGTGAAGCAGAGCCTCGTCTTTTCCATGCTTGCCTTACGCTTCAGGAATGCTGGAGAATAATGTGCGGAGTTTGAAACAGCTGCGAAGTGATTGCCCAACACATTAGCCTGGTCTAACAATGAGGCTCCAGAAGATGGAAAAAGGGGGATTGTAAAACAGCGGTATTTCCCCTCGACCTTGTGAAGTTTGTCCCACACTTCCTTTGCTGGAACGTAGCTGCTGATGGAAGACAAGTAACCTCTCCACGATTTTCCTTTAGCCTGCTTCCGAGTCCAGCGGGCACAAGCTCTGCGCCTCTTGAATTCAATCAAGTTAACAGACGTTGGGTATCTACGAAAGACACCCCAAGTCTTATCTTGGCTGTTCTTTGTGGTAGAACAATCCTTATTCCACCATGGCTTACATTTCTTGGGGATGTTCGAAGAAGTTTGAGGGATGGAGCAAAGAGCAGCACCAATGATATGCTCTGTGATGTAGGCTGTGGCATCGTCATGAGTTAACGAAGAGAACATAGAGGGGACAAGCTCGGATTTTTGGCTAAAAAGAGCCCAGTCCGCCTTTTCTAGCTTCCAACGCGGAGTCCGTTTCATGAGACTGGGAATAGAATTCACGCTCTCCAGAGCAACCGGGAAGTGGTCGCTTCCAAAAGGATTATTTAAAACGCTCCATGTGAAACAAGACACCAAGGATGGGGATGAAATGGAAGGATCTATGGATGTAAATGAGTTGTGAGTTGCGCTAAAAAAGGTAGGCTCTCTGCTGTTCAAAAGACAGAGGCTAGATGACAGTAAAAACCGTTCAATGACTCCACCACGCGAGTCCTGGCGAGTGTCACCCCACAAGGGATGGTGGGCATTAAAATCTCCTAGAAGTAAAAAGGGGCGAGGGAGCTGAGTAACTAAATCATGAAGATCATGAATATGCAGTGGAACATTTGGTGGAATATAGATGGAAACAACGGTGATAAAGCGGTCCAAGAGGAGACGTACAGCTACAGCCTCAAGGGGTGTAGAGAGAGGAATCTGGGAACAAGCAACTCCACTTTGGACGATCACCGCTACACCACCAGATGAGTTTGATGTGGAACGATCCTTTCTAAAAACTTGGTGACGACGTAAAACAGACATATGATGATTGTTAAGGTGTGTCTCTTGTAAAGAGAGAGCAATAGGACGGAGGTCGTCCATAAAAAAGTTAACATTGTCAATATTCCGTAAAAGGCAGCGGCAATTCCACTGCATAAAAACAAATTTTCTCATTTTGTAAATATATTAAAATCTTAGATAAAAAAGGAGGGTAAAGAAACAAACGAGTAGATTCGATCTCAAACAGGCAGCCACATCAGGCACATCATTTAGGTGCAATTACAGGTTTTTTGCCTTTGTGCTTGGTCTTCGAAAGCTGCTACTCCATGTCGTCCTGATCGGATGCAGGAGTGGACAACTCTGTGCACTGCTCCATCGCCTCTACCTCTAAAGGTGGGGCGCTCCCTGTAGACCTGGGAAGGCTGGAGGTACGAGGTGGTAAACCCCGGCTCCGACCAGACCCAGCTGAAGAGGCGGACGAGGTACTGGGTGAGTTCTCACCCAGGTCCACCCGTTCCTGCCCCTTGGATACCGGGAGAGCAGCACGAGGGTTGTGCCGCTCCTTGGTGGAGGAGGCCCTCTCCAGTGAGTTGGGGCGAGAGTGTCGCTCCTTCCCACCGGGGGAAGGCGTCAAAGTCAGGACGGGCATTGGCATTGCCTGCCTGTCCTGAAACTTGGGGGCTGCTGATGTGCTCCCTCCAGAAGGTGGGGGAAGCTGCTGCCCCTGCGGGGGGGTTGGGGCCCGAAGGGCCACTGCCAGGGCTTCAGGCGAGACCTGGGTGGCCTTCGATTCCGTTCGCAGTGGAGGGCCCCTGCGCACCGCGTCGGAGTACGTGCCTTTCGAAAGAAAGGAGAATCTTTGCTTTGCCTCTGGGTAAGATATGTTTTTTAAGGTGAGAATTTCTTTTTCCTGTCGCCACGAGGGGCAAGAACGAGAGTATGCAGGGTGAGGACCCTTGCAGTTGACGCAGAAAGCTGCCCCTTCACAGATGTCGGCTAGATGGTCATGGCTGCCGCACTTTGCACACGTCTCCTTCCCTCGACAGCTGCGTGATCCGTGGCCAAAACGCTGGCAACGGAAGCACCGCTGGGGGTTGGGGACGTAAGGGCGGATGCGGCAGTTAAGGTATCCTGCCTTGATGGTTTCTGGCAGTGTGTTTCTTTCAAAAGTAAGGATTACGTGTTTGGAAGGAATTTCCTCACCATTTTTACGGAATATGATGCGCTTAACGGCAACAACGCCAACACCTTGGAGTCCCTCGAGAAGTTCTTCCTCACTAGTGTGTAAGAAGTCGTCCTGGGAGAGGACCCCACGGATGGTGTTGAGCGTGCGGTGAGGGCTAACCGACACTTTTACATCAAGTAAACTAGTCAGCTTCAGGATCGCTTCACTTTGTTTTTTGGTGGTTAACTCCACTAGGAGGTCTCCGGAGTGCTGCTTTTTAGCCTTGTAGGAGAACCCGACAAGGTTTTCTAGTACCTTCACAACAACAAAAGGCGACAGCTTTGCAACAGGTTTTTGTTCATCAAGCGAATGAACAACGAAAAACTTCGTAAATGTTTCTCCTTCAGAATCTTTGTCGATGGTCTTGGGTTCAAGGCAACGCCTTTTAAAGGCCTGCCCTGGACGGGGTTTGGAGGAGAGGGGCGCCATAGGAGGGCAAAGAGTGTTCAGAATCCGCGGTGCACCGCCCACCACCGAGCCCAACAAGGGGTTAGGTAACGCACCATAACAAGAAGGGCTTGGCTGGAGACGTTACACTAACAGTGCTGCCGGGAAACTATACCCAAGTGTGGGTCAAGACAGAGGTCCAGCGCCACCCAAGGTTAGCCCTTGCCGCCAAAGAGGGGTGAAAAGGGAGTAAGAGAAATGAGAGAGAAGTAAGAGAAACAGGAAAGGTAAAAGTGAAAGATCGGAGGGGATAGTAGAAGAAAAGGCGACTAGGCTGAATCATCCTGGCCGGGCCTTACCAGGACTCCCGTCTACGAGAAGCGGGGGCCGAAGTGGTGTATTGCCTCACCCGGGGGGCCCCGAAGGGTCCAAACCTACCCCGGGCTCGGCTCAACCACCAGGATGCCCTTTTCCCCGGACACGGGAAAGCCACGCACAGCCAGACGTGGGCGGGCGAACCCGCATGGCTCGGGGTCCGTGGTGACGCCACTCACCAAACACCTGCTTTCACAGGTGCCCCCTGCGGGGCTACAGCGCTTTTACGTCGGTACTTTCGTGTAAGATGACATCACATAATGTGCGAAAAAGAACGGTACGATCGATGCTGCATAGCCTCTTTTTTGTGGACATTAAAAAAAAAAGTAGTTGTCTTCACTTCGCACTGCATGTTTTAGCACGGAAGTTCCAATTTGGTTATGATGTCTTTACTTTCTTAAAAAAAATATATATACAGTAATATAAATTACCGAATTAAAAAAACGCCGAAATTGCATAATTGCTTTTCGTTGGGACGCCATGACGACAGCGACACTCGTCTTCGCTTGTGGTTTTCGCCAGAATTTCTACGATGAATCGCCAGGATCGCGAGATGCAACCGCGTGACACTCCGTCTTCTGTGACGTCATTTGTTGCCACTTCGGGACCACTTTTGATGTATGGGCAGATAGGACGCTAAACACACCAGTCGGAGACGCGCTCCAGGCGCCATAGTACTGCTCCTAAAAGTAGCTGTCACGAGCTTTCCTCCGCGACTGTGATTCCCTCACAGCAGCTCTAACTGAGGGTTGCCAAGTTACGGTGAAACGGAGTATAGACAAAACAGACAGGAAACGAGCTGCCAGCATACGCTAGTCAAACTTCCAACAAAAATGATTAGTTTCTCCCCAAGCTGGACGGCATTTATCGGGCAGCTTTAGAGCTGCGAAGCTCACAATCACGCGTACTCATAAGATTTTTTTCTCTCGCGTGTTTGTGATTTTTACAATGTCCTGCAAGCAAAAAAAAAAAGAATATGGTGAAGTCACTCCGAGGGGGTACGATAACTGCGAGCCACGAACATGAAGGATTCGCTAACATCCGTCAGGAGGGTAACCGGACAAAAGCTCACCGGACAAAAGCTCACCCGTTTTTTCACAGACCCGGACAAAAGCTCACCTCATTTTTTTTTTGCTACCCCGGGAGAAACACGGGCTACGAAAAAGTGTGGACGCGATGGACATTGCACCATTTGTAGGAGAACTGGCATTCCATTCCATGTAAAGGTGTCGACAGATAAGCCATGACAGGCAGAGAAGCAACAATTTGGGACCGAAATTTAGGTCACTGAAACTGAAATGAGCTGATAAGATCAAGCTTGCTTAACTCAAGGTATGCCGGAGCACCTTTGTGCCACGCCCAAGAAACTTCGTGAACCGAAGTTTTTGAACTCGAAGAGTGACCGAAAAAGCGAAGTCACCCTTTGTCGACCTCGCTTTTTATTGTGCTTATGTCACGCTAAACGCGCACATAAAGGTTAGACACAATGTCTCTTCATTACTAATGCCTGGGTTTTCTTGGGGTTCAGGTTAATATTTGAAGTGAATGGTGTGGTCGGTTTGCCTTGCTGCATACCCGACCCGGAGGAATAACACGGAGCCAACTGGTTTCAACAACAAGAAACTACATTTAATGGGACATGGACGGGACGATTAACATTGTTACCAACGGCGGCTGAGTCCAGTCAGCGACTCTTTGTGCGCCGCCTCTGATCTGCCTTATCAAGGCTGCGCACGCGATGTGCGCGTGGCTGGCGTGACGTCGCCGCCATGCGGGAAAAGTTCGGCACCTCTGCCTCGCGGTCGGGCAACTGGGCTGTGGAGCCGCCAGGGTGCCCACACTCCCCCCCCCCCCCCCCCCCCCCCTCAAGCTTCGTCCGGCATGTCGATGACGGAGACGTTGTTGTGGGCGTCAGGGGGTGGATGGCGCTGCTGGGCGGACTGACTGACGTTGCAAGTCCGGCCGGCGCCTGCTGGACGAGCGCAATGAGTTCGGCGTCCGCTGTCTTTCCAGCTCCTTGTTCTGGCTCAGGGCTCGGCTGGCGGCCACCTTGTTGCTCTAAGTCGGCTCCAGCAGGCGGCTGCTGCTGCTGCTCTCCGCGTGATCCTCCTTGATCCGAGTTAGCTGCCGCTCCGTCCTGTTGGGGATGGTAGCGGTCTATGGTTCCCTGGGCCGCCCCTGACGCGCCGACGTCCTTGGTGCCCCGGTCCAGCACAAGCCCGGCCGCCGTGTCGTTCCGATGGCGGCCGGGCTTGTGCTGGACCGACCACAATGGCCCCTACGTTGGGCGCCATTGTGGTCGGTTTGCCTTCCTGCATACCTGACCCGGAGGAATAACACGGAGCCAACGGTTTCAACAACAAGAAACTACATTTAATGGGACATGGACGGGACGATTAACATTGTTACCAACGGCGGCTGAGTCCAGTCAGCGACTCTTTGTGCGCCGCCTCTGATCTGCCTTATCAAGGCGGCGCACGCGATGTGCGCGTGGCTGGCGTGACGTCGCCGCCACGCGGGAAAAGTTCGGCACCTCTGCCTCGCGGTCGGGCAACTGGGCTGTGGAGCCGCCAGGGTGCCCACAATGGCTAGGAAAATTAAATTCATTCCGTCATTGAGCGTCGTAATGGTATTTGAAATCAAGGATTACCTTGAGGTGTTGTGAAAAGAAAACTGAAGCAAAACTGTAATATACAAACCATTGAGTTGCGAAGTTTTAAAAATATTTTCAAGGAACGGGAGTGTGGCCTTTTGGACAGATGACCAATTTAGAAAGCTGACTTTGGATAGGCTGGCGTTCTTTCCACCAGAGCTTGTGCCCGAAGGACTACCCTACATCAGGGAAAAGTCTACCGGTGACATCGGCGACCTGCTGGACTACTTTGATTGCATGTATGTCAACGGCCCCTTCTGTTATGCTTCTGCTCCTTCTGCGGCGGCGCCCAGAGCGAATTCTTCCCTTTGCCTGACTGTGTGCCGACGACGACCGGAGTTTCCCCCAGAACGGTGGGATATGTACGACGTCACTCTTCAAGATAAAGACCGGACATACACGTGCGAAGGATGGAATATCGGGTTCCAGAACTTTGTCGGCCACGCCCATCCAAGCATCTGGATGCTGACTGAAGGAACATAGGAAAGTCAGGCGTTCGATGCCACGGCACTGACACAAGCCCGCAGAGGTGAACCCCCAGAGAAGCGGGTGCAAAAAACCACTCTGCACCTGCAGAATCGTGTAAAAATATTTTCCAGGGATTACAGGTACACCGAGATCTACCAAGACTGCTGGAGCTAGTGGGGGACTGCATTCGCTTCTAACCAATAAATAAATAAATTTGTTTCTACTCTAAGCAACAAACCATGCGCCCAGCTGCCAGATTTAATTTATCGTTGCATTTTAGTGTCGCACGCAAGCACCTAAGTTGTCCGCACACGTGTTAAGACCAACATAAAATTTTCTCCTGGTGAGCTTTTGTCCGGGTCTGTGAAAAAATTGGTGAGCTTTTGTCCGGTGAGCTTTTGTCCGGTGAGCTTATGTCCGGCGAGCGTTTGTCCGGTGAGTTTTTGTCCGGGATTCGTCAGGAGCGTGGACGGTAAATCGTCACGCAAACATATTCTCACAAGCTGCAAATATTTATTTTGCTTAGCAAGTAGAATACACTAACGACATGTGATTATTATATACAAGATACCATTTCTCGGTTCTTCAAGACCATGTCTCTAGTCTGAACGGTCGCGCTACGGGCCACGGCTAGCTGTGCCCTCGATAGACTACGGAGCTGCGTTGTGTCGTCTGCTACTGTACCGCCAACAGGAAAGCGATAGCTCTGTGTGTTCCATAGACGCGTGTTGCGGTATGACTCTACGTCTGTCCTGGAAGAAGATAAAAAGATAGGCTCTGTGACCCCCTCCTAAGCTAGCGAAAACAAACAGAAGTGTACTCGTTTGGACTGAAAGGTTTCCGAAATAGTGGCCAGACATTGGAAAAGCATATGTCACAGAACTTGGTTTGTAAAATGGCATTATTTTTTCGAGCAAGAAATCACCTGCTCACCACTGGGATGACGAAATCGTCACTATTTATTGCGTCAGGTGTATTTGCGCTCATGAAGAAAAATCTGAACCTATCCTTCTCCCAACGTCCTATGTCGAATAACAAACACTTTTTTAAACATGTATGCAAAAATAACTCATTTATTGCTACACTTGTATATACACGTGAATTAAACGACGTCAAACTGCATTTGTGATTAGATCTTGATGTCTATTCCAACTACATTCATATTTTTAGGGCTTTATTGAACGATAACTTCAACAATAGTTAATGGAACACGATGGCTCGATCTCACCAAAAACCTCAACGTGCGAAGCTTCCACAGACGGTCGCTTGCGAGTATTCTCAATGTGAGACTTCAGAAGCTTTCGCTTGCCATAGGGAGCTTGCTTTCAACTACAGCACTGCACGGGCCCGTGAATCGCGGAGCGCGCTGCTGTGGGGAGAGGTTGACTTACAAGATGACGTGTTACGTGATCACGTAAGATGACGCGTCGCGTAATCACGTAAGATGACGTGATTTTGTGTAACGTGATCACGTAAGATGACGTCATTTCGTGTGACGTGATCACGTAAGATGACGTCATTTCGTGTAACGAGATGATGTAAGATGACGTGTTTGTGTCACGTGATCACGTAAGATGACGTCAGTTCGTATGAAGTGATCACGTAAGATGACGTTTTCGTGTCACGATATCACGTAGGATTACATGATTTCGTGTTACGTGACACGGAGGGGGCGAGGAAGAACTAACGGTCACGCATTTCCATCGGATGAATTCCATTGATCGCTCCACTCCAATTGTTTTTTTCGTTTTTGGTGTTTTTTATTTTGCTTGCGCGGTTAGGAGCAATTGAAGGCTGGTTCACACATTTTCGTTTGACTGCGACTGACACCACTTAAGCCGGCTTACAACCAGAGGTTGCTATGGCTACAGTTGCGTCGAGCATAGACATGCCTGAGCTTGAAAGGCACGCGTCGTACTCGAGCGGAACCAAACGCAACTGTATGAACCAGCCTATAGAGTCCGTTTTGCATTTTATTGTGGGGCAGCGCTACACGCTGATTCAAGATTTCGGGCAGCGACGTAAACACGTGTTGGTCCCCAAAGTGTGTCCAAGGGGCACAGTGGCGATTTATTGAGAAATCGTATTGAAGGCGCGCGAACGTTGGCTGGAAGATACCCGCGTTAGACTCACTTTCTATTCTAATCGTTTTGGCAATGACTTTTATTTGGCTCAACACATGACATGGTGGACTGAAACCACAGATTGTACGGTCTTTAGATTACTTGCTTCGTGCATGTAATTAAATAACTGTTGCGTCTTTTTTATTTGACGCCGCAACAACCGTAACCTCTATTCACCAAGAAAAAAAAAACATAATTTTCAGGACAAACTTTAATAATCTGAGTTGATAAACATCCGCCAATGAAGAAAATACTAAATTCGTTACAACCAAAAAACTACGGTGGTTGGAAATATTCGGCCTGGGTAAAACCAAAACAATCCAGTCGGTGACTGTTCCCGCCCTAGTTTCTTCGAAATGCCTTCTCTGTAGAAGTTTGTGAAACATTTTATCTCGTCGATCCTCAGAGGTCGGTGTGGTTCTTGGAAGACAACGCCAACAACATTAGTGTCGTCCGGAAGCATTGACCTGAGAAACGCGCCTCTTTGCTTGGGGAAGTGAGATGCGTTGATTGTTATGTGTTTCTTTTGCCTACTACAGACCATTCAAAAACTCGCCTTCTGGGTGCCACCAACTTCGTCTACTGGGCTGTGAAGCGCGTTCGAGCGTGCGCAATAGCTCTCTAGGCCAAACGATTGTACACAGCGTATGCGTTCACAGCTCAATGACTTAGGCATTTTTCGTTGGGATAGATGCTCCCACGAGAAGAGCGTATGATATGTGAATAGAATTGAAAATTTGAAATGTTTTTGTCCAATCGCATTTTTCTTCCTCGGTTATCAACGTTTTTTAGCGTCATCACGAGACGTTCAACCATAATACACTGGTGTTTAAAAAATAAGCACCGAAAAACATGCACCGATATTTGCTCAAAAAGAAACACCGGAAAAACATACCCTAATCATTACCCATGTCACATTTTTGGGCAATATGTGAATTTAAAGAAGAACAGCGAGTTATCACCCTACCCTAGGAATACCCTGACTACAAAGCAGGCGACCCGTTTTTCCCCGCGTCAGATTGCGGTGACCACGAACCGTACGGAGGTCACAGGACGTCCGTTAAAAATATAAAGGAGGCAAAGGACGATCTACTCTGTGCACGTTTCATCCCCGATTTCCACGACCCGAAGGCCGAAGGACGTTTGTGTCAAAGATAACGATAATATAAAATTTTGCGTGAAAAAAAAAATCGTTTTTAAAAGAAAAAAAAAGTAAAAACAAGCACAACGCATTGACGGACCGCGAGGTTGTGGAACACCTCGCGGTCCGCTTGCCATGGGACGGTTGTCTTCGACCTATAGCTCCAAGGTGAATTTGCCACGTGCGAAAACACGGAGACCTACCCACCGAGAAACAGGAAAGCGAGACACGCACACTGACGCCTCGGCGTGCAGAATGAAACAGGATACGGGCGCGGAAAACGGCCGCGGAAGAACACCTTGCACAGTGTCGATCCGGCCGATCGCCGAACGGACGATTTCGGATGTCGTGGACAGCGAGCGCCACCTCACGGGAGAGAGAGGTACCTTAAAAACAATGAAAACAAGCACCGACACCTTGGTTCTTTATATTCGCTGTAGTTACGGAACAGATCGACTTACATGAATAATTTTGATATTATTCGATTCCGTAATAAATTTAGAAGACATTAAACGAATTACTTTTTTGTTTGCATTTAGAGAATTTTGTAAATTTGCTTCGAACGCAAGAGTGGCAAATTAGCCGATTTTGACCATTTTCATAATTTTTTAAAGAATATAATTAAATTTATAATAAAACATTTGTTCCGCTTAATGTCTCGATAATGCCTCAACGTCTTTAAAGCCGAAATTTTCAAGAAGATCCGCGCAGTCGTTATTATGTGAGAATTTTTCTAAGTTGGCGAAAAACCTCGTGTATTCTCTATTGGGCTCTGAGGTGCGCCCCCTCTTAACTGCAAAAATAACTACAGATCCCTAAACGTTTTGTCTTTGCGGAAATGTGGCGTTAGCAATCTGTTAAAAAGACCAAACTTTCAGAAATAACTGTTATAATATTAAAAAATGTTATGACAAATTTTCTGAGCTTTTAGCACCTTGAACACCTGAGACATGGGAACAAAAAAGTAGACAACGCACACACGCGCGCACACACACACGCACACACACACACACAACACACGCGCGCGTCTTTTAAAACCTGTGTGTGCCTTGTCCACTTTTCGTTTCTAAGCTTCAGGTTATCAAGATGTTTAAATTTCACCTTATCTCCTGCATGTTTTTTTGTTATTCCTATAAATTTCATAAAATGTTCAATATGAAAAAGATAGCTGACAAAGACTACAAATGCTTAGGGATAAATGGCATAAACCTAAAAGATCTGGCATCATTTTTCTATTACAATTTAAGAAAAATCATGTATAACTTTTGATTCACGTAACGGTTGGCTCTGAAATTTCGGCATCTGGTTCGGAACTCTAACGCTATATCTGGGAAGAGAATGAGCGTTAGGTCATTCGTAATTCATTTTTACATTGAAAAAAGCACGGCATATTTTCTTTGGGGGACACGCTGTACAGACTACATATCTGTTCACTACTGCAAAAAAGTATTTACTCCGGTCATAGCGAGTGCCTTCCTGTACCTCATGCACGGAAACCGCACGGAATGACGTTATACAATCTTTCCGGCTGCTGTTACCTATTTCTTCTTATTTTTCTCTAGCCTTTTCTCAGCTGCATTAGTTATCCCCGCCTGACACAAGCACCCGTGCAAAGAGGAGGGTAGGAAATCTCGAAGACCTTACTGCAAGACGTACTGGCAGGAAATTACGGAGACTATTTACGGGCCGCCCACGTCTTTGTACCCCGAAAGAAGTAAAACAATTTCAAACCTTTCCGTTAATAACAAGATCGGGAGAGTATTGTATCTGAACTTCTTTGAAAAATGTGCTTTGTCAAAAATAGGCTTTAAATGAAAACAAAGAAAGATAAACTATAAATGTTTGATTCTCACAGTAGCGATTGACTACGGTTATCTACGTCACGTTGCAATACAACCGGGAGTAACCGGCACGTCCATGCTGCATATGCTACGCGCCGAGCTGCTGATTGAATATGTCGCCGTGCTTAATAAAAAGCACGATCGTCCTAGTGACTCGCGGTAATTCAAGGTAAGTCACCATAACATAGTCAAACGGTGCTTAATAAAAAGCACGATCGTCCTAGTGACTCGCGGTAATTCAAGGTAAGTCACCATAACATAGTCAAACGGTCCTGTGCGAATTCATCTTGATACTACGTAAAATAGGTCAAGTCTGAATACATAAGCCGACTGAATGATGGAGGGTGTTCTCCAGTAGCAGAAAGTGCAGAGATGTACTGGCTTTTATACGAGGGGCATTCATAAAGTTTGTCTATTGGCGGCAACAAAGTTAGACTATCAACAATATTCAGGTTGCGATACCAACACAGGCCCCTGTCGTCTTGACAGGTATAAAAATATTAAGTCACAACGTTCAGGGATTTGAACATGCCCAATGATTGGGCATGTTCAAATGGCCCCCGCCCACTGGGTTGAGCGATTGCTCACGCCCATGGGAAAACAGCGTAAAGAGGAACCTACAGCGAAAATGTTGCAGGTTTGCCAAGCCGACCTGGACACCTTTTTTTATCGTTTAATTTACGGGGATGAGTGTTGGGTATACTATTGCGACCTCCAGACAAAAAAAAAAAAAAAAAAAAAAAAAAACAAGGCGAACAGCTGAAGCACGCAGATTCAACACCGCTGAAAAGTTAAAGGCAAAGTCGTCACCGGAAAATGTGACCATGAACGGTTAGCGTTTCTGGGGCATCAGTAGTGTTCTCCTGACAAATTAGGCCCATTAGGGCCAAACACCCAGGGGCATAGTTTTCCGGGACCTCCATTTCCGGGACCCATCGACTGTCGCGGATACCTGACCAAATCGGTTCGTTTGCTAAACCACAATGCACCTGCGACGCATGCGTCTGGTTTTGTTTATAAAATTCGGCCTCCGTTTCCGTTTTCACCCGCTATGGCACCCAGGGACTTATGGCTTCTTCCTCGCGCAGCCAAAGTGTAGAAACGCGTGGCCTACCGCGTGACACGCGTTTCTGCACTAAAAAAAAAAATCTGGTCCTAAAAGAACTCTCAGTGGTTCTTCGACTCGTCCATGTTTTGCGCCCCGTGTTTTTTTTTTTTTTTTTTTTTCAGTGATATTGATGATTTTACGTCTTCCTAGAAATGTCCGACTACGTAGACGAGGCTTCTTACTGCGCTAAACTTTTGCGTGAAAAATGAGACGTGCGGTAATCCATTCTGCATTGCTCCCGCAGAATGGATGCTGAAGCCTAAATTACGAGATTCCGCTCGCCCCTTTCGCTTGCAACGTCACTCGCGCTGCAAAAGAAGTGCAGACAGAAGCTCAGGTGTGCGACTCAAAACTGACAATTACAGGTAGGATCAAATTATATGAATCAAACATAAAAGGTCCCCAATCACTACTGGTTGCAATAGTCAACATTGTATTGTATTTACCGCTTACACCGACACCATTTAGCCCAGATTCCCTTCAAGTTTACAAATATTAAGAAACCTACAATTACTTCGAAGCGTATTTATTTTGTCAAAACTTTACGCACTGAACATCGTCCAGGTGGTCCGGAACGCTTCACGTTGCCTACACTTAAACAAATTCGTTCTTGAAAGGTTCTTCGTCGCCCCAAGAACTCTTTCAGCTCGTGAGGAAGTCCCAAACACTGTCGCCACCTGGCGCACCAGAAAGGCAACTGGGCGATGAAGAACGTTTGCGTAAAAAAGAGTTCTTCATAACGTTTTTTTTTTTTTTGTACTGTTTTTTTTTTCGTTTTGCTGCAGCATTGATTTCTGGTGAGTTCTCGTTGCATAGCCTTAATTTGTAATTGTCATAGAAGTGCTATAACCCTGAAAATGGCGAATATGGTAAAAGTTAAATCCTCCTCTTACTTTATTTATTACTGAAATCCTTTTGAAATGCAATTCTTATCAGAAGCGCAACGTTCTTCCTGGAGGTTGCACATAAATATCGGGAGTAAAAAAAAAAAATTACGTGCTACGCAGCGCAGTATTCACGACAGGGTAACAAAGAAATAGCAATGTTGCACGAATCATTGATTTTTTACTTGCGTCAGAGCTTCGTAATTACCTCGTTTGTAGTGGACGAGCGACGTCAAAATATAATTCATGTTTTAAAGGAAGAGGCTGGCCAACAAGTCATGGCGATGTATAGGGCATATAAACTGTACGTCAAATATCTGACCTACGCATAGAAGTTAGAGAATGCAACACGACACGCACTTGGCAGGGACGGTGCGCAGAGCAAACCCTACAAAAAACTCGGATAAACACCTCTATTTTAGCCGAACGCTAAGACACGGGTCGGGCAGTCGAGACTCTCCGGAGGTTGCTGCAGAATGTCGAAATACACGCGGCACGCCGTTAATCGTTGCCGCCGACCGCCATTGCGACGCGAAACGGACTCCACGTTCTTCACCCGCTCCACCCAAAGTAAATACGACGAGCTCGTTTGAGATCTTCCACGATACGCGACCAACGTGATCACGTGAGCGCGGACACCAGTCACACATCTTATTCGAACCGAGACTTGACCAAATATTGCAGACAAAAACCGCAAAAAAGATGATGCAATGATTGCAATCCTTTGTTCTTTTTGTATTAGCTTTTATTTGGAACGGCGGCCAACAACTCGGGGTTCGATGTTTTACTGTTTCGACCTGGTTCTATCGGCGACATTCAATGGATGTGGTCACGGTGCGAGAACATGCAGATGCGTCTAGATGGAAACTCCAAGACGTGCCAGATTGGTTGACAAAACAAAACCCTGGAGACTTCGCCCAGAGATTCTAAGGTAAGAAGAATGCTCTGTTGTTTTTGTTAGTGTTGGTTGGCGTAACCCCGGTAACGGCGACTAATCTGGGTCTCTGTGGCGCTTTCCTTCCATGTGCACGCGAATATTTTCTATAAAACGTGTAGAGCAGTGGATATTTGGACATGTTTTGTGAGCGAGGAAATGCTTCCGGGTCTTTCGGCGTTTGGTGATATTTGTCGTCGTTTGTGCGATTTCAGCATGAGCGGATACTAGTGTTCAAAGTGTTCGCGGTGCTACCACATCGGGAGTCATCTCATAAAGCATGTCCAGAAAGTTCATGGTGACCCGGACTTTAGTTATGTTTGCAAGTTGAGTGAACGCTCTTCGTCTGGACGACATTTTTACCGCATTTGAGAGCTTCAGGAAGCACATAAAACGTAAACATGCCGAAGTTAGGATCTGCGGAACCAGAAAATGGAAGCAGTTAACTAGCGAAGCTTTAGGTGCAGCATCGATTGATGTCGCGGAACTGCATCCCGGCGAAGAAGATGTCGCTGTGCGCCACGAAGACTTAAAGCACCTTTTGAAAAAAAAGGGTCACTGTCCGCCTCCTACAACTGAGCGAAAAACACGCGGTACCTTCTGTTGCTTGTCGCATGGTTGCCCAGCAGATGAAATCTATATTCGAAATATTTCATGCGCACCATACATTGTTGATTCGGTCAAGTCTCAATCGCATTGGTGTAAACCTGGATGATGACGGTGAGCTAGAGAGACTACTGTCATATGAACAAACCGCGACTGGTCTATTTGAAGACACCATTTCAGATTACAAGTTTTTCAAGTACTGCTGCGACAAGTTGCACCTTGTGCAACCTGTTCAGCACAAGCTTCATCAAAAGTGGCTGTCTTGATGTGGTGATTCAGTTTGTGCCTTTACTCAAATTAGTCGAGAAAGCACTTTCTCTTAACGCTAAACTTGCAACATCTGCTGTAGTAGATTTAGCAAACGACAGATTGGAAGATTTCAGTAACGGCGAAATCTGCAAAAGGCACCGGCTGTTTCCATCTAATAGAAGTGCACTTCGTCTTCATTTTTATACTGATGACTTTGAAGTGGTGAATCCCCTTAGGTCTAAAAAGACGAGAAACAAGATGTGTGCATATTACTTCATTATTGGAAATACAGACCAGCACCTTAGATCAAAGTGTAAGCATATCTTCCTGAGCCTTCTATGCCGCTATAACGCTGTCAGGAAATTCAGATATGCACAGGTGCTCGCACCGTTGCTTGCAGACATGAAGAAGTTGAAAAGGGTGTAACACTCCATTGCAATGCGTCCAAACTGTGTTTAAGGTGCAGTTGCTACAATAAGCAGAGACAACCTCAGAGCACACAGTTTAGCTGAATTTTCGAAGTCCTTCACCTCAGGATATATTTGTCGCTTTTGCATGGCTACTTTAGCTGACCTTCCACAGAACGACGAATCGAAACTTGTCATGAGGACTGCAGTGACAGATGCTTCCCATCTGAATACAGTGCAGAAAAATCCTGAAAATGTTCCAGTCGACGGCGTCACTGGAAAATGTGCGTTTGACATACTTTCACACCTTGAAGTGATGAAATCTGAGCCAACAGACTGCTGTTCAGGTTCCGAAGGAATGGGCGTAGATAACACACTACATCATCTGGTGTCGTTTGGCGAAAGTGAACGAAATATTCTTAAAGTTTCGCACTACTGGAGCCAGTTGTTTGAATTGAGGTTTGCTCTCAAACAGCGTGCACCACAGATGTTTCAAAGGTCCAAAGAGCTTCATAAGCCTTGTGGGCGGTTCTTTAACGCCCCTTCCTCGGGTGGACACGACACACGCTCTAGGTTAACTGTTTATTAACCCAACAATGTTTACGAGGCACGCCTCACGTCAATGTCCGGGCAGTTCGCGGGCAGCGCGCAAACGTCGTCCATGGGTCTGCTTCCCGATGGTCTGGCGGCACGCAAACGTCGTCCATGGGTGCTGTGGTTCCGGGCAAGGGGCCGCGTTGCTTTCGACGGGCACTGTCGTTCAGGGGCTCCGAGAAGGTCACCGGCTTGCGGCGGCAATCCAAGCCCCGCGGTGTAGAAGCCAGGCAGTCGTCTTTCATGGGGGGCCGCAGCTCCGGGCAGGTCGCCGGCTAGCGGCGGTAATCGGAGCCTCGTGCTCAAGAAGCCAGGCAGCCGTCCTCGTTCGTCCCGCACAGCCGAGAGCCGTAACCGTCGTCTCTTTGTCGCTTTTGTAGCTTCGTCGTTCTCAGGCAGCGCCGCTGTGGGCACGAGATTGTCCACTTCGGCGACGCCCCTTCGATGTTATCGCCACATGGCGTCAGCAGCGCACGATGCGGTGGAAATGAACGCGACGGGTTCCCACACTACTCCCCCCTCTTAATAGACGAGACCTGGGAACCGAGGTCTCGACACCATTCATAATCAACCACTCGACACTAAAAAGAAATGACTTCCCGCGAGCGACTAAACTAGTCGGGCATGAGCACAACAGCATTCCAAACAGTTCGTGGGCTGACCGCACATAAAATAAAACAACACTGGCGCAGGCATTTCATAGTGGGTTCCAATGACTCAGTGCGGAAGCCGTCGCTATCTAACCGCACCACGCGACGTACCGGCAGTCCGGTACGTAGCCACATTTATTAGAGTAACAGGAATGGGTTGTTAGCATCAAAGTAAAACAATGCCGGAGCGTTCGAACTGCACGCCTCCGTGACCTTGGTCCGTCTCCTCCCGTTCAGTGGGCGTGTCTTCCTTTTAGTGGCACTTTCCTCGTGCGTTGTCGTGCGTTTCGGACTGTGTCCTCTTTTGGGCGTTCGGCAGCGGCCTCTGGCCGTGGTGGCATACTCTCGCTCCCACAGCCTTCCATTGTGAAGCATGTAATGCATTTTAGGGATCACCCGTCCCGGAAGACCTTGTTGAAGTTCGCAATAAAGTACCCAACAATGTGATCCAGGTAGGGCAATTAAGATGAGTCAATCACTGGAGAGAGAATAATGTCAGAAAGCTCACGCCACTGCGCAAATACATTCCAAGCTTCATGAACTTCTGGCACTCTTTCCGCTAAAAACAACGTGAGTAAGTAGGGCGAACAACCATGTCCGGTGAGCATTTTTAATTTTGATGAAAAAAATATATTTTGCTGGCTTTGTGCCCAGAAGAACAAAACCAATCCTTGTTTCCGGAAAAAAATTTTGTCTTCGCGGAGAAAAAATTTGTAAGCACCCTCTCAGTCACGTGCGCGTTTTGCGTATCGCGCGAGGTTGACATTTCGGGCGGCTTCCTTCAAAACACTGTTCTGGCTACGGGTCTAGAAATATTAACTGACAAATTAGGCATAGGAAGGATTGACAAAAAGTATTAATCACCGAGTATTAGGGTAGTTATTTTGTGAAAAAAAATCGCAAACACGGCACATTGCGCAATTACGCTCTGAATTAAAGAATATATTTCTCCGTATCTATAAAAGCTAAGGTCTACAAACTTTACGTGAAATATTGTTGTCCTGGTTAACTGGAGAAATTTACAAGAATTGCTCACACAGGGGCATTTAACTAAAAATGCATTATTTTGAAAATCATTAAAACAAAAAGGCCATCTTTAATATTCTTTAAACTCATTGAAATTAATGTTTATAATATGTACTAACACAGTCTGCAAAAACATAATCCAATATTTGTGTGACTTTAAGTTATAAAGCGAGAAATATGGCCAAATCGACGCTAACGCGGTTGCCATAAATGGGGCATGCACATACCCGTTCTTCACAAGCCCCTCGCAAAACCCCGCAGGGGGCACCTGTGAAAGCAGGTGTTTGGAGAGTGGCGTCTCCACGGACCCCGAGCCCCGCAGGGGGCGCCTGCACCTTAGGTGCTAGGTGCTTGGTGAGTAGCGTCACCACGGACCCCAGCCACATTGGCGACACCACAGACCCTGAGTAAAAAGTGGCTAAGACCCACCCACGTCTGGCTGTGCGTGGCGAGCCCGTGTCCGGGGAAAAGGGCATCCTGGTGGTTGAGCCGAACCCGGGGTAGGTTTGGACCCTTCGGGGCCCCCCGGGTGAGGCAATACACCACTTCGGCCCCCGCTTCTCGTAGACGGGAGTCCTGGTAAGGCCCGGCCAGGATGATTCAGCCTAGTCGCCATTTCTTCTACTATCCCCTCTTTCTCTTTTCTCCCCTTCCCGCTCTCTCACTTTCACCTTCTTTGGTGGCAAGGGCCAACCTTGTGTGGTGGCAGATATCCTTATCCTAACCACACTTGGGTATAGCACCTGGGCAAGTGCTAGTAGATCAGCGGTTCCAGCAAAGCCCATTTTGTTATGGGCAGCTGACTACTCCCTAAGTTGGGCTCGATGGTGGGCGGCACACCGCAGGTGCCGAAATCCTTTTCCCATTCATATGGGTACCAGAACTAAATCTTTCCTTGATCGGGCCCCGAAAAGGGTCCGGACCGAAGAGACAACATAAAAAAACCTTACTTTGCCAGTCATGAATTTTTCTAAATTTATAGTAATGCACTCAGAGAACGAAGATCAACCACTTGCAAAGCTTTCCCCGTTCTTGGTCGCAAATACCCTAGAAACTGTGATTGGAAAATCATTTAAAGCCAAAAAACTTCCATCTGGCGACCTGCTTGTGGAGGTCACAAATGCTGAGCAAAGCAACGCCCTTCTTGCACTCAACCAAGTAAGAGATTATAAAGTATCCGTGACTCCACATCGCTCACTGAACAGCACGCAGGGTGTCATCTCTGAAAATGATATCCTTGGAATATCTACCGACGAGATACTTGAGGGACTTCAAGATCAAGAGGTGGTCGCTGTGCGACGAATCACTATCCGTCGTGACGGTGAAGAACGGGACACAAAACACATTGTGCTAACGTTCAACTCGACAACGCTCCCCTCCACAGTTAAAGCCGGGTATTTCAACTGCAAAGTTCGCCCCTACGTCCCCAATCCAAGGCGTTGCTTCCGCTGCCAGCGCTTTGGACATGGGTCACTAACCTGCAGAGGCAAAGCCACCTGTGCAAAATGTGCAAGCACTGACCACCCTTCTGACAACTGTGGCAACAATACCCATCTTTGCGTCAACTGCCAAGGAACACACCCAGCATATTCTCGCAGCTGTCCCCTGTGGAAGAGAGAGAAGGAAATTCTCTCACTAAAGGCCAAAGAAAATATTTCTTACCCAGAGGCACGGAGAAGATATTCTTTTATTTCTCAAGGCTCTTATGCCGAGGCCACGCGCAGGGGACCGACGCGGTCGACGGCGCCAACGGGAACGCAGACGTCAACGGACCACCTGCGTCTCCCCCCTCAGTCCCCCTCAACCTCATCCGGAGTGGCACAAACCACTTCAACACCAAAACAAAACATGGACCCTATCGCTCCGGGGTCCATTCAAGCGCAGGGTTCTGCAATCTCTGCGCCATCCAAAACCCAAGTGCCTCGAGGTCGGGGACTTCCTTCTCGTCCCTCTGAAGGCACCCGAAAACCTGGTGAGCCGTCGGGGTCACAGGCCCTTAGGGGTCAGCCCGAGGCGGCCCCAGGTGAGCCGATGGACGAGAGCGGGCCCAAGTCCAAGGACGACAGGCCCCACTCAAGCTCGGAATCCTTACCTTCGACCTCCTGTGGTAACAAAGATAGGCCGAAGAATACATCTAAAAAGAAAAATGCACCCCGCATCAAAATTGATTTTTAGGTCTAGATGCATGATCTTTCTTCTAATTCATTTATGATGGCAGCATTCCTGCAGTGGAACTGTCGAGGATTGCTTCGAAACTACGACGACATGTATTCTCTGTTAGACCAGCACCACCCCATAGCATTTTGTTTCCAGGAAACACACTTAAACAATAGTCATTCTAATATCCTAAGGCGCTTTCAGGCTTTTCGCAGGGACATACCTCTTCTGTCTTACAGTTATGGTGGAGTAGCTATAGTTGTCCAGCCATCTACTCCATGTGTTGAGGTCCCTCTGTTGTTGTTTACGGGTTTAATGGCGCAAGAGCAACAATGGCCATACTGCGCCAAACAAGGTGGGTCAATAAAAAAGGGTGAGTTGAATTAAACTATGGGGAAATAGTTCTATAATTTGTTTAAAAATCCTATATTTTCAAGAAAATCAAAAAGACGTTTGAATGAAATCAGAGGTCGCTCACCAAGTAGCAAGGCAGGGTGAAATGGAATACGATATTTGAAAGGGTCAGGAAAAAAGAATTTGTGCTGCAGCCGAAGACCAGGACAAAGAAATAAAATATGAAGGACAGTCAAAGGTTCACTGCAGAACTCACAGGATGGAGGTTCTCCAACAGTAAGCAGGTAGCTATGTGTAAGGTAGGTGTGGCCAATTCTCAGGCGGCATAGGAGGACCTCGTGGAATCTATTTTTGTTGTAAGATGTTTCCCAAGTACCAAGGTCTGGCTTGATGGTGTGAAGCTTATTGTTAACCTCTGAATCCTACTCAGACTGCCACGATTGCAAGATTGCAAGTCTTGTAGGCATTTTTAAGTCTCGGTGGGGGATGCATACATGAGACACCGGAAGATTTTGCGAAGAGACGGCCAGTTTATCTGCAGTCTCGTTGCCAGCAATGCCCACATGGCTAGGAATCCAGCAAAACCTAATATCATGCCCATCCTGTAGGCCCTTCTGCACCTTACCACGCACAGTAAGGGTCAGCCGAGTCTTTGTTGATAAAACAGAACATACAGCCCTAACAACACTCTGGGAATCTACAAAGATGATGGCTTTCTTTATTTTACTCTGAACTATATAATCAAGCGCCATCATGACCCCATATAGCTCGGCAGTAAAAATACTGGCAAGAGTGTTTAGACGGGTGACTTTGGAAAAACGAGAAGAGTATACAGCCGCACCAACAAACATTGTTGACTTTGTACCATCAGTGTAAAAATGATTATAATCTTTGCATTTTTCCTCCAATGTAAAGAATTCCTGCAGTAAAATTAAAGGTGAGACTCTTTGCTTCCTGAATTTTGTGAAGCACCAGTCACAAAAAATGGGTTTGACATTCCATGGGGCAGTACAGTATGAACTATCCAAGAGGTTAAAAGCATTAGTCAAATTGAGGGAGGAGCGAAGACTCTCGACACGAAGACTCAAAGGCCGCACAACAGTTGGCTTATGGTTAAAGAGGCGAGAAAACCTAGAGTTTTGAATACAACTGTAAGTGGGGGAGCTGGGGTTTGACAAAATTTTGTAAGCATAGGTGAGGCTAAGCAGCTGTCACCTTTTTTCAAGCGACATTTCATGACAGTCAACATACAAGCTAAGCACAGGGGAGGTACGAAAAGCCCCAGATGCCAAACGCAGCCCAAGGTGATGTACTGGATCGAGCATTTTTAAAGCAGACGGTCTCGCAGAGGCGTAGACAATTGAGCCATAATCAAGGCAGGATCGAATGAGAGAAGAATATAGACGAAGGAGGCATTTCTTATCCGAGCCCCACGACTTGTGCGAAAGAACTTTGAGTATGTTCGATGCCTGCATAGTTTTTCGCTTGAGCTGTTTGAGAAGCGAAACAAAAGTAAGTTTACGGTTGAAAATAACTCCTAGAAACCTGTGCTCCGTTTTGACAGCAATGTTGTTTCCATTTAAAAGGAGTGTAGGATCTAAACAGAGGCCACGCCTTAAAGAGAAAGGAACGCAAACAGTTTTCTCCGGAGAGAACCTAAAACCATTCTCATCAGCCCATGTAGTCATTTTATTTATGGCCAGTTGTAGCTGCCGCTCAGAGCTAGACATATTGCATGACGCTACAGATATCTGAATGCCATCGACATATAGCGAATAAGATACTGATGGAGGAATGATTTTACCAAGAGAGTTAATTTTTATTGCAAAGAGTGTCACGCCCAGGACTCCACCCTGAGGAACACCATTCTCTTGAACGAACCAGTCTGATAAAGTTGTTCCCAACCGAACTCGAAAAGTGCGTTTACACAAAAAGCTCTTTATGCACTGAAGCATTCTACCGCGTATCCCGTACATAGAAAGGTCGCGCAAGATGCCATACTTCCAAGCGGTATCATAGGCCTTATCCAAATCAAAGAAAATAGATACACAATGCTGCCTGTTGACGAATGCCTCGCGCACAAAGGTCTCCAGCCGCACTAACTGGTCTGTTGTAGACCGTTCAGGCCGGCAGCCACACTGATTGATATCCAAAATATTATGCTGCTCAAGAAAATAAATAAGACGCCTGTTAATTAATCTTTCAAAGGTTTTCCCCATACAACTTGACAATGCTATCGGTCGGTAACTTGCAGGGAGGGAAGGGTCCTTGCCAGGTTTCAACAGCGGTATAACTTCAGCCCGCTTCCATTCAACAGGAAAGTATGCATCACTCCACAGGCCATTGAAGTAAGCGAGAAGGGCACTGAGTGACTCTCTAGATAAGTGTCGGATCATGTCGTAGTGAATTCCATCAGGACCGGGGGCTGAATTCTTGCGGGAGTTCAGGGCCACTTCGAGCTCAGCCATTCTAAATGGCTGATTGTAAGGTGCAGACGCTCCTCCTGTGAAGCAGAGCCTCGTCTTTTCCATGCTTGCCTTACGCTTCAGGAATGCTGGAGAGTAATGTGCGGAGTTTGAAACAGCTGCGAAGTGATTGCCCAACACATTAGCCTGGTCTAACAATGAGGCTTGTGGGCAACCTGGAGATTCCAAGCGGTTGGCCCAGGTTGCCCCTCCGACGATCATGAGTGGTCATCTTGACCACGAGGGGGCCAAGGGCAACTGGCCACGCGAGCGGCGCTCCGCCGCTGATAAAGGGCCGTGGCAGCGTATGCGCGGGGGCTGTTGGGATCGCGCCGCAGGCGATAGCGGTCATTAAATGTTTACGTGTTGTTGAACCGGTGTGCTCTGTCATTCCTCGAGACGGGTAGCAGCAAGGGAAATCCCACACTGGCGCCCAACGTGGGGCGAGAGCCTTAGGTAGTCCCTGGGGGGCGTGCTTCCAGCCGGAGTGGGGCTTGAGCGCATCATCTGCTCTCGTTGTATCTGAAGAAGCATGGTCATGGCCACTCTTAGTTCTGCTAGACCACCCTCTGATGCTGCGCCTGCCGGGACTGAGACTGTAGGCTTAGCGTTCCGGTTTTTTCGGGGTACGCAGATAGAAAGTCAGTCGCAATGTTCGTCTCGGAACTGCGGGACTACCAAGCTGCGTCGGGAATCGACGACGAAACCGTCCTCACCCGCCTTTTGCCGGTTGCACTGAAAGACAGTGCAGCACTGTGGAGGCAAAGACAAACTAAATTCACTAGTGTGTCGGATTTTGAGGCGCGATTCAGGGCGGAGTTCCTGCCTCCGGATTACAACATGCGGATCAGGGACGAGCTGCGTGCGCGCACACAGCACCCGGACGAGTCACTTATCGAGTTTGTAAGGGCTCTCCAGGGCCTGTACGACATCGCCGACGCCGCGGCACCAGACGCGGAGAAAGTAGAACGTGCCATCCGCCAAAGCCACCCGCGTTTCCACCCCCATCTCAGGGGGCGCACATTTCAGAACTTAGACGAGATGGCACGAGCGGCGATCACCATCCAGGCCGATATCCTCGCGGAACTTAGATACCGCCCCCCTCCTCCACAGAACATGGCCCTGGAACCATCATTTGCGTGGTCTGGAAACACACGGGTACATAGAGTCGGGGGAGAACCAGACTATTCCAACCAGGCGTCTGTCCCCCGAGCCCTAGATCCTCATGCATATGAATCACGAAGGCGCAGCGGGTTTGAGGGCATACATTCACAACGCCACAACCCCTCCATTGGCCAAGATCAGTTATTGGCCTCTGGACCGGTAACGCGGAGCTCGGGAGGGGCAAGTACGAGCGGAACACCGCACGAAGGCGACGGGCGGGCCACGCCCCGTTGTTTTCGAGGCGGCCGGCCAGGACACATACGCCGAGAATGTAGCGAACAGCGGCGGCAGCCTCAGACACAGGGAAACGGCTACGGCCGGCGGTGGTAAGAAATCGCTACTCTCCGCCGGCCGCGCCGAAAACACGATCCACCAGATCGAGCCGCCGCAGCCGCCTCCGGGCCTCCCGGAGGCTCACACGGGCTCCGGGGACTGACGCTTTCCCATCGACTTTCGGTGGCCCTCCATCACTTTTCCTTTCTCATAACACTCTCCGTTGTGAGACTCCCGGCGTGTCCGATCTTGCATGGACACCCGGGCGCCCAGCTCGCACCGCTCGCGGTGTTGAGACTCCGGCGTGTCTGCTCTCGCATCGACAACCGGGCGGCCAGCTCACAACACTTTCCGTCATGAGACTCCCGGCGTGTCCGCGTTCGCGTCGACACCCGGGCGCCCAGCTCACACCGTTCGCGGTCTTGAGACTCCCGGCGTGTCTGCTCTCGCATCGACAACCGGGCGGCCAGCTCATAACACTTTCCCTCTTCGTTGTGAGACTCCCGGCGTGTCCGATTTTGCATGGACACCCGGGCGCCCAGCTCACACCGTTCGCGGTCTTGAGACTCCCGGTGTGTCTGCTCTCGCATCGACAACCGGGCGGCCAGCTCACCAACACTTTCCGTCATGAGACTCCCGGCGTGTCGGCGTCCCAGTCGACACCCGGTCGCCCATCTT
>JABSTQ010006954.1:0-33493 GCA_013358835.2 Ixodes persulcatus
CCTTATTTATCACGTGACGGGCCCATATTTGTCACGTGGTGCTCGCGCTCTTTCGGAAGCTTCCTATGGCCTCTAAAAGTAACTTATTCATCTTTGTTTGAAGTATAACAAAAAACTAAGATGAATAAGTAACTTTTAGAGCCCAAAGGAAACTCCTGAAAAAGCGCAAGCAGACGTGATCGACCTGTGCGCCGGTCAGATGACGGCGGCGGCGCCCCGAACCAGACGAACTTCTGCGGCGGCGGCGACGGCGGCGTGGAGAAACGCGTTGAAGCGGCGTTCGCACAACGCTCAGCGTGCGGCGGCGGCGTCGCTTTATGGCTTAGGCGACGCAGGGCGGCGGCGCGCGGGCCTACCACGTGACCAGCGGCGGCTCCAGCGGGCGCCAACTACAAATTCGTATAGCGCCGTAAATATAGCTCTAAAATTTTTTTTTCTTCGTTGTAAAATCGTTTCATAATATCCTTTATCCATCTAAGCTGTTTAAAAAAAATGTTTTTTTTTCTTTGCATGTGTCCTTTAAAGCATGCAACATGAAGGAAACAAAGCACATGGAGGAAACGAACACAAACATCATAACTAAGCACTCACAACCCACTAGTCATACTCCCCTTGGCTACCCCAAGGTATTCATTTGGCCGGTGACCACCTCAGCATTTATTAAGGTTCCCAATTTGCTATTTCCTTTTTGGAAGTCTCATAAATGATAAACAGTGTTTCGACATCATTGGACTCTATCCCTTAATAGAAAAACATTGGTACAAGCAATAATCGTTCGGTGCAGTAATCCACAAACGACCAAACTCAATTGCATTCCTAATGAGTAAATTTAATGGAATCGATATTGAGTTTCTTATGACCAAACTCAATTGCATTCCTAATGAGTACATTCGATAGGATCGATATTGAGTTTCTTATGACCAAACTCAATTGCATTCCTAATGACTAAATTCAAAAGAATACATATTGCATTCCTAATGAGCAAACCCAATTTCATTCTTGATGAGCAATTTCAAAAGAATACATATTGAGATCTTAATAACCAAACTCAATTGCATTCCTAATGAGTAAATTCAATAGAATCGATATTGAGTTTCTTATGACGAAACTTAATTGCATTCTTAATGTGTAAATTCTATAGGATCAATATTGCGTTTCTTATGACCAAACGCAATTGCATTCCTAATGAGTGAATTCTATAAAACTGATATTTACTTTCTTATGACCAAACTCAATTGCCTTCCTAATGAGTAAATTTCATTGAATCGATATTGAGTTCTTAATGACCAAACTCAATTGCATTCCTAATGAGTAAATTCAATAGAATCAACATTGACTTTCTTATGATAAAACTCTATTGAATCCCTAATGAGTCAATTCATTAAAATTGATATTGAGTTTCTAATGATCAAACTCATTAGACATTGAGTTTATATTGAGTTTCAATTGACTCTATAGGAACACAATAGAAAGTCAATTGAAACTCATAGATCATTTTTGTAAGGGAAGACCGAAAACACAAGGAATCATAATCAAGGCAACAAAGGAAGATTCGTCAGATGGCGATTTCCCTCCCTTAAACACGACTCCGGAGCATTCTTTCCAACAACTGCTCCTCGACGATAACGTCCCACCCCGTACAGCATTGGTCAAATTTTATGGAGGTAATGGAAACTCGAGGATGCCCCCCCCCCCCCCCAATAGAACATAGTGCCCGTGTATTTTATCGCTGCGAGTTTACTAGGACGTCTAGCCATCTATAACTGATCATTTTTATTGATATTAAAGCCCAACAAACAATAGGCCATCACAAACAAGCTTCTATACAAAAAGCACTTGAGGCCCCGCAGCGGCCGTCTTGAAGAAGCTTAAAATTTAAAGTCTATAGATGGCGACACCGATTCGTGTGGCAGAGAAACTGTGGTATGGCCCGTGGCACCGATGTTCCGCCAAGTCCCCTGAGCACGTTTCACGTTCACCGCGTGCTTTCGCCCGCGTCACGCGGTGCAAGCGCTGCCCAGTTTGCTCGGCTGCTAAGCAAAACAAGCTAGCCCAGCCAGCTCGATCATCTATCGGAGAATGCCAAGCTGAGTAGTCTTTGATTTGGGCTTCTGATCCGCGGTGGAGCAATTTCTACGTGCTTTTGTGCATGACATCACGAAGTGAGAAAAAGATCTTGCGGCTTGACTTGTATATTGTTTTAGAATTAAAAAATAATAATTCTCGGCATAAACGTTCAGCAGGCCCCCTGTTTCGAGACACAGGTTGACAAGGACGTCTGCTAAAAAGGTAGCAACCCCTGACGATGGATTTGTCTGATCAATACGATAAAAATTCTAAAGTGACTGGATGTTACAGAATACTGTTTCAGTGAACAAAAAGATAGGGCTCAAACTAGTTGGTGATGATTGAACATATTTTAAGACAAAACCCCGAGACAGTAGAAAAAACAAATGACGTGCTTTGTTATGCCGTCCTTCGCTTTTTAATCAGTCTTGGAATTTTTTCTTACTATAGCTGTTTCGCAGGAAGGCACTGCATATTTGTTAAATTATAGTGCCTAGATAAAAGCTGTTACTACAGAGAACGGAAGTTCTTGAGGTGCCGACTAAGTTAGGTTGAGTAGATTGTTCCGATTATGCTTGATACTTCGCCATGCCTTTGCGCATGCATACCATATCCCCATCAAAGTGTAAAAAGTATGTGGGTGTTTTCATCTCAATTCAGGCACGGTTGTGGGGTCGATATCTTGATTTTTACAAAAAAAAATATAATTTTGGGGTCCATTCTTAAAATCAAAGAGAACGCAATCGGCAAGCTTAGCGGTTTTTTTTTTATGTTATTTATTTTTGAAGCGGCCGAGACGAGAACTGACGCTTCTTCCACCTTTGGGGTATCATACGTTTGACCGCACGCTATTTTGTTACTTGTCAAGCAATCGCACTAGGGCTCTTCTTTGTCACTTCAAAATATATATTATATGGTAAATAAAACAAAACGAAAATATTGTAATTTAAAATCAAACAAAATGTCTAACAATCTCTCGTTGATGATATTCGGCAAAGCTTTGCGAATCCTTACGTCAGGCCTATTTAAGATAGTTTAATGACCTTGATATCACTAGAAAGATGAAATGTATCGATTTTTATTGCATATTATTTCTATATTATATGCACAAAAAATAAAATATGTGAAATACATTTGCTTCATATTTTCTTTTTTTCAATATCAAGGTATGGTCATAGAAAAAATCATAAGGGTGCAGGCGAACTGGTGAATATTAACCATGTTGAATTATCCTGAGACTGGGGTAGAGAAGAAACATCAAAACGTAGAAGGGACAGAAAATAGACTGGACGACGTCTCAAACTCAGCTAACTGGTTTATTTAGTCCACCTCCTTATATAGTCTCAATCTCAAGGTCATCTCCACCAACACAAAACACAAAAGGACGAAGTCTATACAGTACAAGCGCCACAGTCTTCACCACACAATGCAAGAACGTTGACAACCTTTACAAGTCGACGCGATAAGGCAACATCCATTGACCTTCAAACTTGAACAAAAGGATCTCTTCCCCTACTATTCCAAACACAGTTCATACTTCTGAATCATAACTCGCCCTCTTCACATGAAAAAAAAAAAGAGAAAAGGGGTTGGGTTATGCGTGCCCCCCCCCCCCCCCCCCCCCAATCGGCGGGATAAAATCATTTCATGGTAGACTTCCAAAGGTTAGCCAAACTGGGATTAATTCTGCGTTCGCCAACGGAGATAAGAGTAATGTCAGGTTGTCAATATTGATGGTGATGTTTTAAGAACGCGGTGACACCAACTTTTCATCGCACAAAATCAAACTTGTCACTGTCGATTCCAAAGCGCAACATCAAATTTCTTTGTTCACAACTGATAATCCTGACCCTGACGTCAAAGGTATGAACTATAAAAGGACATCACTGAACGGGCCTGCCTACAACGAGCCCTGGCACGAGCCTCTCGCTTGAAAGTCTGTCATGGCCACTCGTAAGTTCATGGAACGCGAACCGTTTTAATTCCAAAATCTCTAGAACCATGATTTCGAAAATTGCACGCTGTGCTGTTCCTCGTCATCGCTCAGTTGGAACGCCACTAGGCAGGGTCGTCGAAATAGGAGGACGGGGAGGGCAAGGAGAGGGGACCCCCCCCCCCCCCCAGTGGCATCGAAAGAGGGGGCGAGGGGCATAAAGGTGTAAGGGGGGGGGGGGGAGGGGGGTATCGCCCCAGCCCCTGACCATAGCATTTCAGAGAGTTAGAATAAAAAAGAAAATGAAATGCGTTTACAGTTCTCTGTTTTGTCGAATTAGAGCGCAGCTCTTGAGAAGGAGGAGGGTAGGGTATGCCCCTCCACACCCCTCTGTACCCTCCCCTCCTCCTTTCTTGCTCCCCTCCCATTTAGCGGGGAAACTGAATTGGTGTTGAGGTCACGTGACTTCCATTTCCCCGCTAAATTTAGCGGGGAACGTCCCATAATGCAACGCGCGCGGTTACTCCGACGGCGACGCCGCTCAAGCCCGAAACGGGCGCCTGAGAGCTGCGCTCTAAAAATTAGGGGGAAGGAATAACCCCCTTTTTCACTACCAACACCCCTCTATTTCCCTCTCCCCTTCTCCCTAACAATTTCTACGGCCCTTCCTGACTCCTATTTGTGTGTGCGTGTACGTGTGTGCGCGTTGGTCGTACATTTTTTTTTTTAATTTCCCTTTCCCCCGGCATTTTTTGCCACCCCCGTTGCCTCCTCATCTCTCAGACATTAGCGACGTCTCTAGACACACCGCTTGTGGTTGACCCCGGTGGCGTCGTTGACAAGGGCGGAAGATAAGCTCTAAAGCCGCGTACACCGCGCACGGCTCCACAATGTCACAAAGTTTAATCTTCGCCTTGATTCCGAAGCGAAGATTTTGGCCTCAAATAACTCCTTCCCAAAGTTGTGAAACGTCACTTTGTCGTCACCAATAACTTCCACAAACGACGATCTTGCCACGAGAAAGTTCGGAGTATTTACAGCCTGCCTAGGGACAATCTACGTATTAGTGATTCTAACGCGGCGTAGGGATGTAGGGCAGACATGTACAAATTACTCAAAACAGGTAGTTAAGTTAAGTTACTGAGTATCGACGCCAAAAGTAATTTGAGTAGAGTAGAAATTACGGATTTGTAGTAGTAATTGAGTAAACTACTAACTACTGTAAAAAAGTAGCGAGTTACTTTGAAGTTACTTTCGAAGTTACTTTTTTATATTTTTGTGGTAGCGAAATGAACAGCAGTTTTGATCCGTAAAAAATCCTGCGAGCCTAAAATAAATGCAGTCATTTTATCACTTGCGTTTTCACCAAAATAGTTTATTCGCTCGCAGAAGCAATTGACTTTCAAAGTTCTTAATAGGAGAGTTTTCCCTTTTTCCTCTTAAAGACGTCCCCAGCCAAGCTAAAAAGACGTTCCACCGACGCGCTGGATGGAACGGCAGCTTTGAATTTGAGGAACAGGCTGTGCAGGGTCGGGTAAGCGAGTCTCAGCATCTTAGGTGTCCATGACGAAACATGTGAGCTTTGCCCACACCGTGGCCTCGGCTAGGGGGTTTTTATAACAAACTCTCCTCTTTTCTTTTTTCTTTGGCAAGTGGAGATTGTTATGACTGGCCCCTCTTTATTCCCACGACGTTCGGAGAGTACGCTGAGTGAGTGCACCTGACCGTCAAGGGTTCAAGTCTCGCGCCACGACGATGAGATCATCCGGACGATTGCACGTTTCGCTGCAGTGCTAGTGCTACGCTACTGGAAAAAAAAAAAAAAAAATTGGTTTAACAGAAGATGAAACGAAGTATACTTCGCCGCTGACTCCGGGTCCAACAAAAGGATCTCGCAAGGGTGACTCGCAATACTCTCTGGCCACTACGGTATCTTGACGCGCCTGACACGAATGACAAGTAAATCATTTTCAACAAAGAGGTGGTCTCCCTGGCGTGGAAGGTCGGAAGGACGCGAAGGATTACATGAACAAGCGTCGTCGCTCGTACAGTTGCAGCTGGAAGGGGGAACTTGCTCCCATGAACGGATTATCCGTGTCTGCGTCTGTGCGCGGGGATGTCCGGCTTTGCAAGGGAGTATGAGCTGACGACGAGGCGACCATGGGAAAAGGCGCCCAGCTGCCAGATCATTCCAGTGGCGCCTCTCGTGGAACCCCCAAACAGCCTGAGGCAGAAGTCACTAAAGGCAGACAACATGAGAACAACAACAACCCTCGGAGTGTCCCCGTCTTTGACGGTTGCACCTGGAGGCGCGGCACCTGCGTGCAGTACCGGATTAGGTCAATACCCAACCAAGGCTTGTTAAGCATCTGTTCCTGCGTTCGTGCGCGCCGGTGTTATGCTTTCGCTGCTTGTCACCACCTTGGCCCAAGGATGTCTGTGATGCAGTTTCTACGGCTGCCAAGTATAAGTGCGTGGGAACGGAATGTGAGGGGGCACCTTGTTCGGGAATGGCACTTTATCTGCCGGCGTCTTATTTATTTCTGCACTCAAACTTTTGTGATGAGCAAAATTAGCACTCGATTTCCAAAGTAGTTAGAAATTTGGGTAGAAGCTACCTCAAAAATGTAGTTAAATTAAACTACTAATTACCCAAATAAAGTTGTAACTTAAAGTTACCAAGTTACTTGAAAAAGTAGTTAAACTACAGTAGTTTGAGTAGAGTAGTTGAACTACGTCCAAGTCTGATGTAGGGACACGCGGGAGCGACGTCATCAGTGCAGCCGTTCAATCGCCTGGTCCCACGGTGTTGCTCGCGCGCACTCCGATGAAGCTCGCTACGACTTTGAGTTTCACATTCTCGCTGGAATTTGAGCACCGAGAGAGTTTGGATGATTGACATCTCGTCCCGCGTGACCCCATCGTCGCGAGAGTTCAATCAGCACGCTCCGCGAACTTCGGCCCAACTTTGTGTTTGACGAGTTTAGCGACCCTGAAGAGTATTATCTTACACCTTGATAAAGCCGCAGTTACGATGTTCAGCGACGAACACTTATCAGCTCACTTTGCGGATGCTACGACCCGTCATCGAAAGCACGTTTCTCGAGGCCGGCCAACGCTGATCTCGTGCAATTTAATCAAGGGCATGCAAAGGCCACAAGCAGCGCGTACCAGCGACATCGATACGGCTGCGACTGAAACGCCACCGGCTCATCAGACGCTATAAAAAAGGCAGCATCGGCAGGAGCAGTCAGCGACGGGGCTATCTGCAGGACGGACATTTATCACCTCACTTTGCAGGTAGGACAGGCGTCATAACCTTTTTGAAAACTTATATTTATGTCGCTGAATGCCACCTAGCGTTCTACTGCAATGAACAAAGAGAGCGATCGAGGTGACCTCTGTTTGCACTGCAAAACAGGTACAGACGTTTTCTGTTCCATGTCGTACTCAGTCACTTGGGTTTCGTATCTGGTATGCGGGATGAAAAAAATATTACAATATTTCACCCTGGAATATGCCATAAAATATACATGAGACGAAACAGGAATGTGTGAAAATCACTCATTTTTCCTAAAGACCTTCCAGCGGCGTGGAGAGATCGAACCGATGTTTTACCGCATACCTAAAGTTACGACATTCAAGATGGCTGCGCCCTTAAAGAGCCCCTGAAAAGAAATTTTTTTTTTAAACTGTCTGGTAGGGACACGCGTGTCTAAAAATGAATTTTATGCGAAAAAAAATAATTTATAGAGCAATATTGGCGGCGAGAGATTTATTTGAAATTTTGCGCACAAATTCCAGGTCATTCAGCTCGGCTTCTCATTGGTAACGATGGTCATTCAAATCAGCTTCTCATTGGCCAATAGAATGAGTGACAGCTTAGATGGTGGTTATAAAATCTTCATGATCTCTTGAAATCGCCTTTTGAATTACATTTTTTTTAGGTTTAAGAAACAATCCATCGAATGAACGTCGTAATTGTTTACAAACGTTTTACAAAATCCTAACTTCCGTTCGGATTAAACAACAAACAAAAGCTTCGCCATTTTTTTTCTTTTTTTTTTCTGTCATGGTCGCCGTCTTGCAACGCGTCTCGCGTCCTCGGGTGGTTTTATAGTTTTATCGCGTTTATATCTGAAGACCTCCTGAAGAGGGCTTGTTGCTTGTGTTAGTTGGGTCGCCCCGGGTGCGGCTGACCCTAGTAACGCCACTGCTCTTAATGGCGAATTCCACTGGGCGTTTTGGAGCTCGCCGGGATCAGTTGACCAGCTCCGGAATGGAGCACACGATCCAAACGGGATCGCGCCGCCTACGGATCCCCAGTGGAATATGACCACTGCTCCGGGATCGGTGGATGCCTTCCCGTCATTCACCTGCCCGGGAATCCCCTTTCCGCGGCCGCCGTGGTCGTTTCGAAGACGTTTTCGCAATCGCGGCGCTAACACGTGTTCGATGCACGAGCGGCAGGAATGGCTCAGGAGCTTCTAGCAAAGATTGCCGGAATGCCGGAATCTGCTCGAGCAACTTGACGACGAACCGTCGTCAAGCAGCAGACAGGCGGTACCTCCCGAGCGGCCATTACGAATTCTTCTGAGGCGAGATGGGCGAGATCACGCGACATGCCCCGCTAGAAAGGAAGTCACGTGTGTGCGCCGAGGGCTGGCCCGGCTGGTTTCCGGTTGAATCCGCCGAAATCGGCGGAGCGACGTTTTCCGGATCCAGATCGAGATCTGGAGCGGAAGCTAATCCAAAACAACCAGTGGAACACGTCCGTCTCAATCCCGATCGCCCAGTGAAATAGGATCGCTCCAGAAAAGTCGATCCCGGCGCGCTCCAAAACGACAAGTGGAATTCGCCATAAGTGAGAAAGGAAGAAAACGACACAACTATCCGAATCGAGCACCACCCTTGCAAAAATAAAATAAAACTGCACTTTTTAATGGAAATTTTTTTTTGTAATGGCCGATGTTTTTTTTTTTTTTTTATACTCCCGCAAAGTTTGAAGAGTCACTTAGGTAAAGATTATATCTCATGCATCGCATGCTTTCATCTAATTGTGCAATCGGCGAAAAATAAAGACGTCGACCTTAAGTTTCTTTTTGATCAATTGGGTACACTCTTCGCAAAAGAAAGCAGTAAGGGCCATAGCCAATATTCAACTTCAGAATCATACATCTAGCCAATTTAAAGAAGTTCCGCATCTTCAGCGTTCACAGTTTGTATCACTACAGACTTAGCACTGGCCTAAAGACATAGATCACTATAGTATATAGGTTACAAGTCAAGAAGGTAGCGGCAAATGCCCCTCAAAGGGAATCATATATCCCTCCGCCACCTCCGCAACCAATAGCGTCCCATCGTTTCCGTGACGTCGCGGCCAACGCGCGAGGAGGGTCTTGCCTTCCTGTACATATTTGCTTTATCTTTCGACTTTGACTTAGCATTGTGGAAGCCACGAGAGGGAGATTAGAGTTTTCCCCCTCCGATGGAAACAAATACGACTTTCGGGGATTACCTTCCCCCTCCGATGGATACAAAGGCTGCTTTTAGGGGCTCGGTTCCCCCTCCAATGAATGCAAAGGTCGCTTTCTTAAAAAGTGGGATCGGAGACAAGCTGGCATCACTCTGTAGCCAATAGGGAGTTTTAGCGAGTCGTTTTTCAAGCACACGGTTCCGAAATCACGAACGGTACAGCTGGTCCGTTCCGTGAAACCGTACGTGAAATTTGACATACTTTAGCGAATCGTGAAAGTTGCACGACCGTGTAAACGATGATGATGATAGTGCTTAACGGTGGCGCCATCTTCTAGTGAACATGTGAAACATTCTGCAACGTGTAAATCCGTGGCGGACACCGTGTTGGCGGCTCGTGTTTCCGGCGTACGACTGATGTAAACAAGACGGCCGATGTAACATTTGCTAGTCAGAATTTCAAGAACTGCGAAGCTAAATGGAGTAAAAAGTATCTAAACGACCGTAAAGGTATAAGGTGTGTCTCCGTCATCCTGAAATTGAACGATCGTTCACGTTGTGTGCCGTCGAACCAAATCATTTCGTCTGCTCGCGGTCACCACGGCATCTAGTCTGTCCGCAAATCGCGAAAATTTACTAGCATGCGTAGTTTACAGCATTCACGATCGCTTACCATTGTGAGCAGTCCTCGAAATGATTTGGTTCAACCTCTCAAATGAAGCTGACTAACAGGACGGCGAATCTCCTCCCGCTGTCCTAAGCCTAACGCTCAGCTGGGTCGGCGAAGGCAGTCGCCGAACCGACCGCCATCTTTTTTTTACCCGAGTCGTGAACGGTGCTGGCTGCGTTGCGGTGACGACTCCAGCGGCCGGAATGGGAGAAACGAACGAGAAGAGCCTCCCGACGTCCCGAACGACTCGCGCGCGCATGCGCAGTGGCGTCGCCGATGCGTTGGAGGGCGAACCGTTCGTGTGAAAACGACTTGCTAAAACTCCCTAATATCTATCCATTGAAGCGGAACAAGGAGCGTCGTTAGTGAACTGTTCTTTTGACTGCGGAGGGATTTGAAACCGGCGCATCACGCTTGTGGGAGGAGCTTCTCCTACCTTCTTAACTTGTAACCGACTATAACTCCGCAACGACTTTTTTTGGCAGTGCAGTAGAAGGCACAGGCAAGCCTTCCCTCTCCCATTTTGAGCTCTGAATAAAGCTGTGCGCGGGCTCTCCTCTTCTCCCCGGAAATGACAAGAAAAGTTGCACTTTCTAATCACTAGGGGTGTGCGAATATTCGAAACTTCGAATACGAATCGAACATTTTCCTTATTCGAAACGTATTCGATTCGAAAATTGCCTATTCCAAAGTTGCCGAATATTCGGCCAAAGCCGAATATTCCGGAAAAGCGGCGAATATTCGTGCAAACTGCGAATATTCGGGCAAGTAACGAATTATCTGCCTGCCACGCATCTTCCAATGAATATTTATTCACTGAGAAAGGCGTATGATGCGTGCATTATCGGTCTGCTCCGTTTCTATCTGTCCGATGGCAGCAAGAGAGGATCAGTTTAGGTTTCTTTTTCACCAAGCCCTTTATTGTTTGGCACTTTTATAACAATATGTGATGTAATTGCGCGTTCTATAAATTGATACAATAAAATAAACCTCGAGAGTGAAATATAAATATAAAATAAATCTCTACAGTGTTATCTAATATAAATGCTTGAAAATTAAAAAAAAAAAAGAAAAAGCTAGGTGTGAACAGAACATTGCATCGCCATCGACAACACCTTCTGCCACTCCCGCACAGTTAAAACTAGGGATGTCGCGAAGCTGCCCAAGCTGCAGGTTCGTGTGCGACCAAGTTCGACTTTTTCGAACTTTCAACCTGGTGTTCAACAAAGGTTCGACTGAAGCTCGACCTTTGTGCGCATCCGCGAAAATTAAAAAAAAAAAAAAAAAGAAAACTAGTTGACTCCACCTGACGGAGGAAATATGCACTATTTGTTGGGTTTACAGGCATCACTGGTTCACATTAATAACTAATGGAAGCGTTAAAGGCGAATATTTTCGATTTTATAGGGTGTAAACTTTGGTAACCATTTTATTAAATATCAAATAAACTACTTTCTAAATTATTTGTTTCCCAAAATTCGAAATATTCGCGTAGCAGCCGGGCAACACTGTCCATAAGTCGAACTTCTTCAAACTTCAGTGAAATTCCGCAGGTTTCGCGAGGAAAGGGTCTTTCTTCTGACGGAAATGTTGGCACGGCGCGTTGTGCAGTTAATTTTTCTACAAAATAATTTGTAGTGAGTGCATTATTAGAAGTATCTTTAGCCTGCTGCAGGCCAGTAAAATGCAGTTGCATTGATTTATTTCAGAAAGGCAATAAAACCTGCTGTTACCTCTTGTTTTGTAATTTTTGTTTACTAGACACATATTCGATATTCGATTCGATATTCGAAGCCCGTTTTTTGTCTTATTCGTATTCGATTCGTATTCGAAAATTCAATATTCGCACACCCCTACTAATAACATTCGCATCGTTTCTAAAAAAATATTAAAATATGCTGTCAGTGTCAACGACTTAATTTTCGCGGGCTCAAATTTTCGCGAATCGGGCCAAAGCTGAAAGTTTGAAATTATTTGCGGGTTCTAATTTTCGCGAATCGAGTGTAGCTTCCGTACACTCTTAAAAAAGGGGGTACTGTAGTACCCTCCTTAAGGGGGTAACCGACTTGCACACAGGGCGACCCCTTTTGGAGGTATCGTTATCCCTTGCAACGAGGGTACAAACTTACCCCTGAGTTAGGGCGCAATATTGCCTCCTTTTGGAGGTAACCTTAGTTCCTTTTGGTGTTAAAAGTGCATCCTTTCAGGGTCAGCCTTTACCTCCTTTAGGGGGGAATTTCAACCCTTTTGAGAGGTAAGACGACGCAATTGAGGGCGCTGTTTTTACTACTTTTTGGAGGGAACTATGATCCACTTTGGCGTTAAATGCCCACGATGAGGAAAACAGCTCAGAAATCACGGACTACGAAGAACAAACAGGACAGAAAAGTACTGTCCTGTCGTGTTTGTTCTACGTAGTCCGCGCTTTCCGAACTGTTTTCCCCATCATGTATTATAACAGCAACCAACTGGCCCAGTTCACCACCTTATTACAGGTTAAGGCCACGGTCCCACTGAATGTGGCAGTTTAGGTACTTTTTGGCAAGTCATTACTCATCTCCTTTTAAATACTGTTTTGTGGGATTGATGTCATTCGAAAGGCAATGCAATCCTCTTTCATTTGATATTATGTATGTGTTGGTTTTTACTGTACATGCGCATTTGTAGCGTTGCGAATATGATGGCGCGGACCCTCACTTGCTCCGCTATAGTTCATGTTTTATGAACGATCCATTAAAGATAACACTGTTCCAATATAACAGTTTTCTTAAGATGATGTCGGAGCAGAATGTAATGATACACTTTTTTGGTATTTGCACTACTTTGTTTTTTTCATCCCTCCAAATATTGCCCTAAAATTGACATTTTTCAGCACAAATATGTTTTCAATGACAAGCGCTAGGGCAATGAAATTAGCTACAGATGTAGTGCTTATAATTGGTAATATGCAGAAAAAAATTTAATGTTGTGTAAAATATTTTTGTTTAGATATTTTATATCAAACGTAGCACTTTTTTGTGCTTCGAGTCATGGTACTTCAAATGCCGCTGAGGAAATAATTAAACTATGATAATATCTTTTATAACATTTAGAGCTACAATGGTTGCCCAAGAGGTGGACGATGGCTTTTTCTCATTTTCGAAGTCATAACGCTCCAGGAGCCCCTCAAACTTACCTGTTTTTGACGCATATCTTTTTTGGACATCGAACGGATTTATTGGCATCTAATAACATTTATTCTTTGGAATAAATATACATTGCGATGTATTAAATTTTCACAATGATCTTGCTTTGGTTTTCTAATAGGTGTAGAGCTTAGCTAATTTTAAAAACAATTAAAAACTGTTTGGGTGTTTTGTTGCACTATCTGGCGGATGGCAGACAAACTGCTGATTTCTAATGTTCAAAAAATTTCCGAGGGCGGCGTTGGCGTCTGTATCATCATCAATCTCCGTGTCTTTTTAACTTCACATTTAAAAAATATATTGGAAGATTTACTATCGATAAATGAATGGTTTAAGTACTGGGTCAGGTTAATAAATCTAAGACAAATAATTACACAAGCGTAGCGTGATATTCGATATGATTGAAATCAATAAACAATAAAGACGAAGAGGAAAAGAATACACTCGAGTTCACTTCATGCCTAGAGTCAATAAATGAGCTTTAAAGTATAGGCACTTCGTTCCCCAAAATTGTTTTGGGCGCCACCATTTTGGGTCTTGTTCAGAGCAAACGCAACTGCCGGTCGTCATGATCCAAAAGTACGACTTCCTCAGCATTAGATGCGGTGCTAGGAAGCTGATGCACTATTGCAATGCTCTGTCGCGGGTTGTTTAAACATTTGTAGGGGACGGAAAAGCGTTTCCTGTGATTTTAGATAAAGCTTCAGATAACTGGCAACCACGATTTTAAGCCACGATATGGCCAAGTGTCGTTACTCTGAACCGTAGCTAATTTACTGGCACAAGCGGGAACAATGAGGAAGAGGCAGGTGTCAAAAATGGGATCCACGGGGCTTACGTCATGGCCCCTGTTCTGTTCTAAGCAGCAGACAGACGCCTTGGTGGCAGCAACGCAAAAAGCCTTTATTCCCAGACAGCAGCGCTCTGTTATAGATGACACTGCATGTCGGGCGAGCACACGTCATCGGGGTTATACAATCTTATCAGAGCCCGTTGCCGGTACGGAACATTCCTCCCTCCTTAAATTAAAGCTACACGAGTTTCTTTTCGCGTTCATAATTGGAGGCTTGATAGCGATCTGGTGGACGTCTTGTGCCATTACTTCTTCGCAAAGGGGCCTCTTCGGGTGATGTCATGGCTGTAGCCGTGGTGATGTTTGAGGGCTGCGCTGCTGAGTGTTCTGCCTCAGGCTGCGATGCCAGTTGCTCTCTTGAAGTGGCGTCACCTAAGCGTACGTCGTCCAGCTGTTCCGCAGTAGGACCGCTAACCATGGATTCACCAGAGGTCTCACGTTCGGGAAGGGTTGTTTTAAAGTCCTGCTGACTACTGGCACGTAGAGCGGGCTCCGCTTCTTGCGCGACGTCCGGGTGGATGGATGTCTTCGGTCCAGATGTCCACCTGGGTCTCAAATGGTCGATATGGACAAAACGAAAATGATCTCCAACCTTGACTACAAACGTAGAGTCGCTTACGCGTTATGCCAGGACAGCTTCCTCCCACGACAGGGTTTCCCCTCTCGTAGTCTTCACGAAAACTGGATCACCAACTTCCATCTGCAGGTCCCTTCCTCGGCCCTCGTTGCGATGTGTGGCGTCTCGGTTTTGACGACTTCTCATGTCCTGCACAAAACTTGGTTTCAAGAGCGAAAGCTTTACTCGAGGTTGTCGTTTCAGGAACAGCTCAGCCGGCGTTCTTCCCGTTACAGAATTTGGGGTGTTCCTGTAAGCAAGCAAGAAGTCGCTAAGTCGCTGATGCAGAGTTCTGTGCTGGCCTGTTAAGTTATCGTGAAGCACTTGCTTGAGTAGAGAAGCTTTTGTTGTCTGAACTAGCCTTTCTGCTGCCCCATTCGACGAAGCATGGTACGGTGGCGTACGAGTGTGTCGAATTCCGTAAGAAGCGGCGAAATCAGAGAACTCGTGCGAAGTAAACTGAGGTCCGTTATCACTAACCAGTTCTTCCGGGTAGCCATAGGCTGCAAATATCTCTTTGAGACAGTCGATTGTTTTTGATGTCGTTGTAGTACGGAGGCATTTTGCTTCTATCCACTTTGAGTAGGAGTCTACTAGAAGGAATAAGTTCGAGCCATCCTTCATGGCGAAGTCGACATGAACTCTCTGCCAAACACGAGTTGGATAAGTCCATGGATGAAGTGGTCCTGGTGCCTTCGCAGGCAAGGTCGTTTGACACACTTTACATTGACGGACAATGGCTTCGATGTCTTTGTCAATCAACGGCCACCAAACAAAAGACCTCGCGAGCATCTTCATTCTTTGCATTCCTGGGTGCTCTTCATGCAACAATGCTAACACTGCGTTTTTTAGTTCGTCCGGAATGATGACTCGTTGGCCCCACGTGACACAGCCTTGCTCGTACGATAGTTCGTTTCGCCGAACGTAAAAAGGCTGCAGTTGATCATTGTAGTGCACGGGCCAGCCAGATAAGGTGAACTGCACTACTTTGGAAAGAATGCGGTCCCTTTTAGTCGCACCCGCCACCTGGCTCGCAGTGAGAGGCGTTGAATCAAAGACTGCAAGACATTCTTTGGTGTCGTCTTTATGCTTGACTGGAAGTGGCAGCCTTGAAAGTGCGTCGGCAACTTCCATGTTTTTGCCGTTTCTGTGCCGTAGCGTGTACTGATAAGCTGCTAAGGTGATAGCCCAACGCTGAATCCTCGCTGCAGCCAGAGAAGGAATTGGCTTATCTGATGCCAAAATGCCCAACAGCGGTTGATGGTCTGTATAGAGCGTGAATTTGCGTCCATACAGGTATCTATGAAACCTGCTTAAACCAAAAATTATGGCCAGGGCTTCCTTCTCGCCTTGTGCGTAGTTACGCTCCGCTGCGTTCAATGTTCTGGAGGCAAAGGCGATAGGTCTCTCTGAACCATCGGGCATGACGTGAACAATAACGGCTCCAAGACCGTAGGCGGACGAGTCGCAGCTTAATCCGATCGGTTTTTTCACGTCGTAAAATGTCAGAACTTCACTGTCGATGAGACGCTGCTTAGATTCCACGAACGATCTTGAACATGCGTCCGTCCAAACCCAACTCTTGTCCTTTTTGAGTAGATCATACATTGGCGCAGCAACTGTAGCTAAGTCTTTGATGAATTTTGCGTAGAAATTCAGCAGGCCCAAGAAGGCTCGCAGTTCGGTTACATTGCTTGGCTGAGGTGCTTCCGTGATTGCTTTTATCTTTGTCGCAGTTGGAAAAATGCCGTCAGTTGTCACTTTGTGCCCAAGATAAACGACGGACTGCTTGAAAAATTCACATTTCTGTTCTTTTACTGTGATATTGTGCTTTGCCAGTCTTTCAAGCACCTTTTCCACGGTTTCTTGACAGTCGTCTATGTTGTCGCCTACGACGATGACGTCGTCGATATAGCAGCCCACCTTTGGAATCCCTTTTAAAACTTCGTCCATTAATGACTGAAAGATAGCCGGGGCGCTAGCGATGCCGTACGGAAGCCGCTGAAATTGAAATATTCCGAGATGCGTGTTCACAGTTAACAACGCTTTGCTTTCCTCAGCTAGTGGCACTTGTTGATAGGCTTGCGATAGATCTAGGACGCAGAAGATCTTTCCTCCGGCAAGCATGGAATACAAATCTTCCGGCAATGGCAAAGGGTAATGGTCAGTTTTCAGAACAGGATTAACCGTGACCTTGTAGTCGCCGCATAATCGTAATCCTGCGCCGCCTTTCTTCGCGACCACCACCAGAGGTGTTGCCCAGTCGCTTTTCGTGACCCTCTTCAGGATTCCGCTTTGCTCAAGCTTTTCCAACTCCTTTGCTACTTCCTCTTTCATCGCAAACGGTATTGGCCTTGCTTTTGAGAACACTGGTTGAGCCCCTTCTTTTACATAGATGCGAGCTTCGTAGTTCTTGACGATGCCCGGGGCGCTCTTGAAAACCTGGGAATACTTCTTCCGTAATGCATCTACCCTTTGATCCAGTGATCTATCCGCGGACATACTGTACACTGCTTTCCAGTTTATCTTTAATTTTTCCAGCCAGTCTCTTCCCAGAAGAGCGGGCATCAACGTTCCGTTCTCTTGTGCTATCACTACGGGCAAAGTGATCTCGCTTCCTTCATGGTCTACCAAAACTTTTGCTTTTCCAAGCACTTTCAGCTTTTCCCCTGTGTAAGTGCGCAATGACACATTTGTTTCGACGCATTTTACATGCGGAAAATACTGTCTGTACCCACGCTCTGGTACGATCGTGACCGCTGCACCCGTGTCAATTATCATAGAGACAGTTTTCCCTTCAATCTTGAGGTCTACGCTGTAGCCCCTTGAATGTTTGCCTGAATAGAACACGGTATGGCAGCTCAATTCTTCGGATTCGTCGTCCGTGGTGCTGACGTATCTCACAGCCTTTGTTTTGGCTCCTTTCTTGCAGACGGCTTGCAAGTGCCCCTTTTTGTTACAATTTCGGCAAGTGTGGTTTCGATATCAACATTTTTCTGCCCTATAACGCTTTCCGCAATGCCAGCAAGCACTACGCAGTTCTTCATCTTGCTTATCTTTCGACCGTGATACTGCCCCCGATTCCTTTCCCTTATCACGGTGTCGTTCGCCGCGAATGGCGTTGACGCTGTGCGGTTTTCCGTCAAATTCATGCATTTGCTTTGCCTGTTGTGCAGCTAGCTCTTTCTCTAGCGCCGTTTTGCATGCCAGCTCAAACGTCAGGTCTGCTTGCGCAAAAAGAGCCCGTTGCGTTTCTTCGTCACGCAAACCAGCTACCAGTCTGTCCCTTAGTGCATCATTTAGAAACGTGCCAAAATTGCAATCTCTTGCCAGGTGCTTCAGCTCCGTGATGAAATCTTTGACACCTTCATTTTCATGTTGCATTCGACGATTAAATTTACAACGCTCTGCAATGATTGAGTGAGCTGGGCTGAAATGACCTTCTAGAAGCTGTTTAACTTCCCCGAAGGTCTTCTGAGACGGCAAATGAGGCACGACTATCTTCTTTAACTCTTCATATGCCTCCGCTCCGAGTACGTTGAGAAACAGCTTAAGTTTCTTCTCTTCAGGGACATCATTTATGTCTACGTAGTTCTCAAAGCGTTCGAAATACGAGCGTATGTTGTCGATTTTCGGGTTGAATTCTGTCATCCTGCCGAGCTTAGGGCCATGGCCTGGTTCTGCCATAATGAGCAAACTTCACTTATCTGTAGAGCGGATTTCCTCGATGCGCCTTGTCCGTACTGTCCGTGCTCGTTCACTTGCTCCAACCGGCCGCTGAAGTTCATGCAGGGGCTCCGTAACGCCTTACTTCCACGCGGCGTTCCTGCGCTGCTCCAGGCCGTCGATGAAATCCTGGCTGCAAGGGCTCCGTGTCGCCTTGCACCGTGGGCGGTTCAACCTAGTGACTGCTGCTGGCCGGCAGCGGCTGACTGCGCGCCAAATCCCATCCTTGTCACCAGATGTTCTGTTCTAAGCAGCAGACAGACGCCTTGGTGACAGCAACGCAAAAAGCCTTTATTCCCAGACAGCAGCGCTCTTTTATAGATAACACTGCATGCCGGGCGAGCACACGTCATCGGGGTTATACAATCTTATCAGAGCCCGTGGACGGTACGGAACAGCCCCTCCAGGTATTACAAGCGTCCCCCACATCCCTTCCGACGCTGTGGACTCCCGTCTCAGCCACCTTTGGCAGGCATACCAGGGGATCCTAAAACGATGGCGAAGAAACAAGAGTAACCGCAAACTGCGGCTTAAGCTGGCCCGGCAGGAGACGGAGATCGGCGCGCACGCGACCACGCTCGCGCGCGACCAGTGGGGGCAGATTTGCGACCAGATGCGGGGAAACCTCGGAATGAAGAAGACGTGGCAGCTATTAAGACACCTCCTCGACCCAGATGAGAACAAGACAGAACAGAAACACCGGATGACCAAAATCCTCCAAACATACTCAGCTCAAACGACGAACTCATAGCACAAATACGAAACACGTACCTTCCAATAGGACCCCAGATCCCACTGCCCCCCTACACGGGACAAACCAACAGCGAAATGGACAAGGACATAACGGAAGCCGAGGTCCGACTGCCCATTGGCAAACTCAGGTCCAGCTCGGCCCCGGGTCCCGACCAGATCTCAAACCGGGCGCTACGAAACCTCGACGACTTCTCCATCACAGCAATCACAGATTTCTTGAACACATGCTGGAGAACGGGAGAACTACCGGGATCGTGGAAACATGCCAAAGTAATCCTCATCCCCAAGACAAACAAACCGCTCGCGATCGAACACCTTCGCCCCATATCCCTCACTTCGTGCTTAGGTAAACTCATGGAACACGTCATCCTAGCCCGACTCATGACATACATGAACGACACGGAACAATTCCCCCACACTATGATCGGTTTCAGAACCGGTCTTTCAACGCAAGACATACTCCTACAACTCTCGGAACAAATCATCAAACCACCCAGCGGCCTTAACACGGCAGCGATTTTGACCGTCGACCTGACTAAAGCCTTTGACAACGTCGCGCACGAGGCCATAATGTCGGGTCTGGGGTCGGTCAATCCGGGCGAGAAAACCTACAGTTACATTAGGAAATTCTTATCAAACCGAATAGCCGCCATACATCTAGACAACCTCGTCTCAGATACGTTCCCACTAGGCAGTCAAGGCACTCCGCAAGGTGCCGTCCTCTCGCCATTGCTCTTTAACCTGGCCATGATAGACATCCCCAAGAAACTTGCACAGATCCCACACCTCCACCACAGCCTCTATGCAGACGACATCACCCTCTGGACTAACGAGGGGAATGACGGCCACATAGAAGAAACGCTGCAGGGAGGCATAGAGGTGGTGGTGGGGGAGGCGAGGAGAGCGGGCCTGGCCTGCTCTCCAGCTAAGTCTGAGCTACTCGTCATTCCACCGAATCAGAAAAAACAACGCCCCTCCAACATCAAACTCCACATTGACGGGAGAGAGATCCCAGAGGTCCCTGCCCTCAAAGTCCTTGGGCTGCAGATACAATCCACCAGACTCAATCACAACTTTCTCCAGACCATAGAAAGGAACATAAACCAAACTATAGGTCTGCTCAAGAGAGTCACCAACAAACACGCAGGCCTGACTGAGCAAGACAGGGTCCGCCTGCTCCAAGCCTTCGTCGTGAGCAGAATCGTCTACTCCATCCCCTACTTTAAATTAACCAAGGCAGAAACTGACAAAATCGATATCCTCATAAGACGCGCTTACAAGGCGGCGCTACGCCTTCCCCCAGGCACGTCCACTGCCAGACTCGAAGGGTTAGGCCTTCACAACAAGGCCAGCGAACTCGTTGAAGCCCATCTAATGGGACAATATGAACGCCCCCCACAGGAAGACACATTCTCCGAAATCTAAGAATAGGACACCACAGCCTACATCAGGATGCGACAACCATTCCCCTAGATATCCACGCGCACATTATAGCCAAACAACTCCCCCGCAACATGCACCCTACGCACCACACCGGTCGGAGGGAACAACGAGCCCGCGCCCTACACAAGAATTACAAAAACGACCCCCGAGTCATGTACGTAGACGCAGCGGAATATAGACACCACGAAGCATTCACCGCAGTCGCAGTTCGCAATAACTCCAACAGCAACCCGCTAGATTCGATCACAGTCCGGACGCCCATCCCGGAAACGGCGGAGGAAGCGGCGATAGCGCTGGCCCTAACGCTTAACCCTACCCCCGCAACAATCATTACCGATTCTAAAACCGCTTTCCAAAATTTTGCCGCCGGACGCATATCCGCAACGGCACTCAAAATTTTGCGCAGAAACCCCCCGCAATCTCAAGTCGAACTGATCTGGACCCCTGCGCATTCTGGGCTCGAGGGAAACGAGGCGGCCCACGACCTAGCCCGAAAACTTACTATCCGGGCTGGGCCGAGCCTGTATCCCTACCACGGAGCCCGGTCCGCGCGGGACCGTCTGGTCGGATATCATGACATTACCGCCTACTACCTCCTTTCCCGCAGAATCTATCCGCAGGCGGACAAATCCCTTAGCTTAGAACAATCACACGTCTGGCGCCAACTCCAGACGGGAGTTTTCCCCAACCCGGCCACCATGACCCATATCCACCCCAGCCTTTATCCAACTTCGGTGTGCCCCTTATGTGGCGCCCATGCCAACCTGGCCCACATCATCTGGGCATGCCCTCAGGATCCCTTCCCCGAAATCCCTTCTGAGGAGAGGTGGGAGGCCTCGCTTCGCAGCCCCGACCCGGACCTACAGGCCCGCCTGGTCAAAAGGGCGGAAGAGGTCGCCGGGAAGCCTCGGCCGACCGCCACCACGGTACCACCAACCTAAATAAAGGAGAAGACGTCCAGGACGGGATGAGCCTTCGGCCCCTCGCCCACCACCACCACCATGACCTCTACTCTCCTTGACCCATTTCCTCAGTCAATAAAGTTTTCTCTCTCTCTCTCTCTCTCTTGAACAAGAGCATGAATAGAGTCATTAAATAAGCTGCGCTTCAGAGTAGCGGCACTTGGCCATATTGTGGCTTGAAATCATGGTTGCCAGTTATTTGAAGCTTTATCTGAAATCACAAGAAACGCTTTTCCGTCCTCCACTTTAAACAGCTTGCGACAAAGCAAAGCAACATTACATGAGCTTCCTAACACCGAATCTAATGCTGAGGATGTCGCACTTTTGAATCATGACGATCGGCAGTTGCGCCTGCTCTGCACAAGCACCAAAATGGCGGCGTTCACAACACTGTCGGGGAAGAGAGTACCGGTACTCTAAGCGCAGCTCATTTATTGGCTCTAGTTCTCGCGAAACTCCTTTTCCCTGACTGAAACTGAAAGTAAATATGAATAATACACCATTATTATAGATTATTTAGTTATAACCAACTACACATAATGAGAGGAGGACGCGGCCGGGTAGGAGAAACGCGGGTTTTATGTGCGACCGTTCTAACCGTCTCAAAAGAGATGAACGCGCGAGCTTGCGCTGTTTTAAAAAAAAGGCATCCAAAGATAAGAGGCGGCACGCTGCGTTCTTTGTTATTATGCGTTGTTAAGAATGGAACCTTCGGCAACCTTTTTTCGAGTTTCAACGCTGCGGAACCGAGTCCCGAAACGAGTCCCGACGTGTCAGGACTGCCGGCCACCTGTCGAAGCCTGCCCAAAACGAGTCTCAACGCGTCCGTGACGTCAACGGGACGTGTGTGTGTGTGCGTGTGGGTTCGTGCGCTCCGGAAGGGGAGAGAGGCCTGGCCTAACTGCGGAGAACCATGGCTATGACTCATTTCTGGCTACGACGCGGCGGGCTTTTCTGCTACGCACTGGGCGGTCGCACCTGCTGCCCTGACGGAGAGTGAGGGAGAAAACGGACCCCTATATAAGGCGGGGCGTGAGGCTGCTGAGTTGTTCTCTTGGATTTGACGACTGTATCGCTACCATGTAATTAAACCGTTCGTTACGTTACCAATTCTCCCACCTCCACTGGACCCCTGGGTTCTTCACTTCGGGGAATGGTCGTCGTCAGGAGCCAGGAAGCCTCAGGACGTGCGGCTTAAACTCCGCCTCGAACAACTGGTTGGCAGCGGTTGGGATCGGACCATGCGACATCGTGCTACATCTGTGGGTGAGCGTTTGGACTTTGCTTTGAGATTCGCCAGGCTTCAGATTATGGGTAATTAATTTTGAACTGCTGGGAATCCTTAGTGTTTGACTCGTGCGCTAGGTTTGTGTACAACCTCGCGACAAGTTTTATAGCAAAGCCAAAGCTAAAGAGCAGCGATCATGGATCTGATGAGGTTACTGAGAACAGATTTACTCTGTTTATGTGAAGAATTGGGTGTGGAGGTGGAGCAAAAGATGAAGAAATCGGAGATCAGTAAAGCGATTTCAGAGAGCGCGGAAGCAGAGGAAATTAAAATTACGTGGGAACTGCTTCAGAACGCTAAGAGTGAAGCTGCAGCAAGAGAGGAACGAGAACAGCTGCAGCGAAGAGGAACAGGCTGCAGCTAGAGAGGAACGAGCACAGACTGCAGCGAAAGAGGAACGAGAACAGGAGCGGGCTGCAGCGACAGAGGAGCGAGCGCTGAAAAGGCTAGAGCTCGAAATTGAACAACAGCGATTAAACTCGCAGAACAGTAGAGTTGGGGCTCCGGTACGAGCAAGTGAGACCGAGTCGTATCAAATGAAGAAGCTCATGCAGCCGTTTAAAGTTGGGGAAGACGTGGGCCTATTCTTAGTTAACTTTGAGAGGACATGTGAGAAGTTCGAGCTTCGCCCCAGAAACGTGGCCGCAACGGCTTTTGACTCTGTTGCCCTGTGAGGCTGCAGAGGTTGTCGCGCGCCTTAGTGCTGGAGACGCGGACGACTACGACAAGGTGAAGTCCAGCCTTTTGAAGCGGTACCGCCTTTCTGCCGAGGCGTTCCGTCAAAGGTTTAGAAACGCATCCAAAAAGAGCAGCGAGGGCTACTCGGAATTCGCGTACGGGCTTAAAACCAACCTGATAGAATGGTTGAAGAGCGAGGAAGTGTACGAAAGCCGAGACAAGGTAGTCGAGTGTGTGTGCCTCGAACAGTTCTTTCGTAGCATTCCGCAGTCAGTCAAGCTCTGGGTGCAGGACAGGGTGGGAGTCGACTCTGTCGAAAGGGCCGCTGAGCTAGCCGAAGAGTACGCAACGCGTAGAAAGCTGAGCGGAGAGGAAAGCGAATCCGGCCGAAGCGATCAGCGCAAGACCTTCCGACAGGGTAACGGCTCGCGAGAAAACGGGCCCGAGAAGCCCGAAGCAGGACAAAAGGTCCCAGAAAAGAGCGCAGAACACTCGAACGGAGACGAGGCGCGGAAAAGCCCAACAGGGCAGTTCGAGACAAGGAAGCCGTTCCTGTGCTACAACTGTCAGGAGCCGGGACACACAGCGGCCAGATGTAAGAAACCGCGGGTTGTGTTCTCGTACGTGAACGGTAGTGACAAGGACCTGAAGCTTCTTCGTTCCTATCTTCACGAGCTCCAGGTAAACGGAAAGCCGTGCAGGGTGCTTCGGGACAGTGCAGCGACGATGGACGTTGTCCATCCGTCGTATGTAACGCCATCCGATTTTACTGGAAAGGTAGTTTGGATCAAGCAGCTGCTTGAAAGCACAGTGTCTGTCTGCCTATGGCGACAGTAAGGATAACTGGCCCGTTCGGAGAGCTAGTGACAGAGGCGGCTGTCTCGCAAACAGTCCCGTTGGAGTATCCTTATTTGTTTTCTAACCGGTCAGATTTCCTGCTGCGCGAAAGGGGTCAACAACTGGGAGAAGGGCTAGTTCAGTCATGTACGAGGTCCAAATCACGTCAGGTCGCCCCTTTGTTGACGAGGGATCCAGAGCCAGAGGCAGCTGACGTGGAGCAAGCACTCCCAGAGTTGGAGGCAGAAAACCGGGATGAGAGGGACCAGGTTGTAGAACAGCCTGACCTCGTAGCACTAGAAGCGTACGCCGTCCCAACGCGCCGGCGGAAAAGGCGGAGGAAGACGGGATCAGTGAAAGATCTCTCGTAGCTCCGGCGTCGCGTAACTTTGGTCCTCTGCTACGAGTAGACAGAGTGTCTTTGACAGTTGAGCAGAACAGCGACCCTAGTGTGTCAGGGTTTCGCGATACAGCTCAGGAGATTGCTAGGACCAATGTGACGGGGCATGAAAAAGGCGGATTGTTTTATCGGCGCTATAAGGACCGCATTTTCACGTCAAGAAATCACGTGAAAATCGATTACTACGACTTCCGCGTAAGAAAAAGGAAAGGCAAATTTAACGGCAATGCCCTACTGAAAAAAATTATATGAATTTATTTCTGATATGTTTATTGGACAATTTTTCATATCAGAACTTATTATTTCATATCAGTCTCATACCCTGCATATCAGTTACACTAGGCTAGGTGGCGCTAGGTACCGCCCAATTCGTGTGCTACAAAAATATTTTTATTTACTCACGCCACCATGTAGATACATTACACATACCACTAGCATCATCTGAACATATACATTGAGCGCATACACATACACGGCAAAGCAAACATGAATACAACAGCACACCCAATAACTACTTCAAAGCTCTGCGTTTCCGCCTTTTATACAGGTCGTTTTGTAAGTACGGAGTTTTTCGGTGATCACCTAAGCAATACATAATATTCTCAACATGTTGGATTTTTTTCAGTAATGTCATACCTCTGAGAGTATTTTGAACGGCTCAGGGGATGAATCTCTTAATAAAAAGTAAACGCTCATGCCGTAGGTGTTTGAAAGCCAGTAAATCATGCCGCTCCTCTGCGGTTCCAAGCCACGTGCTTGTTTTCCCGCGTGGCACGTCGTATACGAAAAAAAAAATTATATGAATTTATTTCTGATATGTTTATTGGACATATTCATATCAGTTGGGAAATGTTGCATATCAGTTCTTATATGTCGCATATCAGTTTTTGGGTATCTCATATCAGTTTCATATATCGCATATAAGTTTTTGGATATTTCATATCAGTTTCATATGTCGCATATCAGTTTCTGGATATTTCATATCAGTTCTTATATAGGTTCATATAATTTTTTTCAGTAGGGTGCCGATGGGTTGAGCAGATTTTTCTGATATCACCAAAACAGTAGGGATGATCTCAGAGGTTTTCGTCATCCACGGGAATGAGGATCAAAGTGGGGGCACTTTGCCCAAAATGACCTCACAAATTGCGAAGGGTTTTGTCTTTTGTATTTTGTTCTTAGTGACCTCGTTGAAAAAATTAGTTTTTTTTGGCGACAGGGGGTCTCGATACCCGGAATTGTACCAAATTTTGGTAATCCGTAATCCAGTCTGGCGGGTCTTTGGCGAATTCCGAGCGTTTGACTGCGGTGTGGCGTGGTGCTGTGGGGGACGTTTCCGCTGATGCCTCCGTTGTGAGAGGTTTGGGAGTTTGTTTGGTGCTTGCAGCGTCTTCTCAAGGCCTACTCCAAGCCCACCTCTTCAGGCCAGCGATTGTACCACCGGCCATTCGAGGTTTCCCTGGCCCCGGAGGGGCTGTTAAGAATGGAACCTTCGGCAACCTTTTTTCGAGCTTCAACGCTGCGGAACCGAGTCCCGAAACGAGTCCCGACGTGTCAGGACTGCCGGCCAACTGTCGAAGCCTGCCCAAAACGAGTCTCAACGCGTCCGTGACGTCAACGGGACGTGTGTGTGTGTGCGTGTGGCTTCGTGCGCTCCGGAAGGGGAGAGAGGCCTGGCCTAACTGCGGAGAACCATGGCTATGACTCATTTCTGGCTACGACGCGGCGGGCTTTTCTGCTACGCACTGGGCGGTCGCACCTGCTGCCCTGGCGGAGAGTGAGGGAGAAAACGGACCCCTATATAAGGCGGGGCGTGAGGCTGCTGAGTTGTTCTCTTGGATTTGACGACTGTATCGCTACCATGTAATTAAACCGTTCGTTACGTTACCAATTCTCCCACCTCCACTGGACCCCTGGGTTCTTCACTTCGGGGAATGGTCGTCGTCACGAGCCAGGAAGCCTCCGGACGTGCGGCCTAAGCCCCGCCTCGAACAGCGTCTAATTGCAAATTGTTGTGTGTATGTTTATACAGCCGGAAGTTAGTCTGCCTTAGTGGGCGTCTGAAGTCTCAGCTGTAGATAAGCAATTTAGCCAGTGCGGTACAACCGAAAACCTGGGGTCTTTAACGTGCACCACGCAGTAGTGATACACGACTGCACGCCGGTACGATGCTCTTCCAGATCGAAACGGGCAGGGGCGGGGTGGGTTCTGCAGTGCGAGCTTTCGCTCCAAGTGCTCCGAGCTGGTGTGCGCTAGACCATGCACTCGGCCACCGACCCCCCCCCCCCCCCCCCCCCTTTGTGCGTCTAATTTATATACAGGTATAAGTACTTGAAGAGCGACGATGGACGTCGATCATCTTGAGGTACTGTAACGTAATAACATTATATAAATAATAAACTTGTTGAAGGACTGAACGACTCAATTTTTCAATTCTTGGATTGTAATATGGCGGTAGCCTATGGTACTTACTGTTGATGAAGAGCAATATGAGGTGACGAGGTAATGATTAAATGATGAGGCTCTATAAGGACGACGACATTAGTGGGTGTCGAACCACAACGTACAGTGCCAGACTTGTTTCAAGTATCGTGTACCCAAAGACTTTCTTCACCCGCAACAGAATATGGTAGAATCAATGAGGATGCAGCTTTACAACTGTACGTGGAACAGGAAAACTGCACTGTGCAGAAGTGCGGCTTATTCGTTAATATGAGGGACGGATTTCTAGCAGCATTCCCTGATTGACTACTTGGAACAAATGGCCTCGTTGACGTAAAGTGTCCCCGTTCCAAAAGATTCTTGAAGCATACTTAAACCGCAAAGGAGTATGAGGCGAAAAATAAGAAAAAGAAGCCTGGTGTGAAAGGTCCAAATCACCACCATAGCTTCTACTATCAAATACAAGGGCAGTTACACAATACACAAAGAGAGTTTTGTGATTTAGTTATATTTACACTCAAGGGCATTGATATCCAACGTATTCAGAGGGATGACACCTTCTGGTCGACCAACATAGAGCCTTTTCTACTCAAGTTTTACATGGAAGGCCCGACTTCCGCTGAAATTCCTCACGTAGGCGAGTTGTCCGACCGAATAAACTGCCATTACTCCCGATCTGGGAATCTCTCGATCTTCGTTCGTAGGCCATAGTATCATGAGATCGAGGGGTGTGGCTCTTCGTCCGCCGAATATTGCTTCGGCGGGTGTTTTTACCGTGTAAGATGAAACCGTCGCGTGCTGCTGGAACAAGAACCTGGCGATTCTTCACTGAACTGCTTCTTCCGTAAGCTTCAAAAGGGCTTTTTTTTTCGTTTCGCACACCATCTGTTCTGCTTGCCCGTTAGTTGCGGGATGGTATGGTGCACTAATGTGATGCCTGATGCCGGTTTTTTTTTTTCTTCAAAAACCTTTTTATTTTATTTGAAGCAAGATTTGGCGCGTTATCAGAGAAATGTATTTTCGGTAGGGCAAAAGTAGGTAAAAGAGACCGTAGAACGTCAATGACGTGTTTGGACGTCGTGGCAGGCATCGTGTAAACTTCCAGCCACTTAGAGTACGCATCGACCATGGCTCCGCAGATGCGGATACGTTTCGCCACCCCCCACTGAATAGTGGATAGTTTTCAGTTACTGTTCATGATGGCGTTGGACTCAAGGAAGACTTCGAGTCTTTCCAGAAAGTTAGCCCAGGTGCCAGGACTTTTGTCAAAAGTGGTAAGTGTTCGAAACGTCGACAACGTCGGTAGCCACGTGTTGTGCTTGACACTGGACACTTACCATTCGCTAAGAAACGTGCTTGTTCGTCTGCCACGAGTCGTCCGATATCAGGTCATCACCGCAACACCATCTCCCGACAAAACTGGTCTTCATTGTCCGCATGTCCATAGTTAGCAATCACGTGAACTTATAAATTCCCGAACGCTCATAACTTGCCGTCGCTAAATGCCGTTCAGTAATAGCGTCTTCATTGCAAATAAACGTCTTCCTATTTCTTCTGATGGTTTTCATCATATTCCTCCTAAGCAGTACTTACAACATTATGTGTGTCGGTACTTCCGAAAATATTGCAACGGCGTTTGTTTTCTGGGAACTATAATGTAACAACCTTTCCAACATCTTCTGGACCCCGTGAAACACAATATTTCGTGACGTTATTTTAGTCGTCATTAAAATGGTGAGGTAAGTACCGTAAATCGCGAAGCGGTTTACTTGACGTCCGCTTCCAGTGTCTTGGAAGATTGAGTCTACTGAGCGTGCATTCCTGCAGAAGAAATTTTTATTGATAGAATATTGACACGTCAATCAACATTTGATTCCTTCTTGGTAATATTTATTGCGAAAGCCCGTTACAACCGCCGAACCCCATCTCCCCTATATCAGAGAACAATTTATACCCAGCCTGACATTCTCGCATACATCCGTTTGCTGGGCCACGCTATTATGCAGGAGATCGAACTATAGGGGGCGCTTTATCGAGCTTGTTGTCCCCACAGCCCGGTGTTTACCAACACAGCATAACAAAGAAATTGAACCTGGCCGAGCACGGCCTGGGCACGAGCGCTTCGCTCCGACCAGTGCTTTGGTCGCTAGAAGAGTGGCCTTCGAATCGTCATCTTCGATTTCTCGGATCAAAAACAAACAAGAAAATACGGTTTGTTGTCCCCACAGCTGAAGCGCACCGCTAGAGGCGTGACTGTTCGATCTCCTCCCCAATACTTGAGCTAGCTGCATGAGCACAGCTGGCAGCGGCGCGAGCAAGGCCACGAGGGGAACGTGATGGTGCTCGTGCCATCCCACTGTGAACCAATGTTTCGGCCACCCCACGGGTGCGTGTCGCCATCTATTGGTTGAACTAACGCCTTGTTCAAGATGGCTGCCGTGGGACCGCAGCCTTAAATGCACACTTGGTGGAATCACTTTTACCCCCTAAAGAAAAATACTATGGCCCTTTGTGGGTGTGATATTACGTGCTTCAAGGGTGGGCCTTATAATAGATGAAGACGGCCTAGTTCTGAAAGTAAATGACAATGTTTTATTGTGGCTGTCAAAACAAAATGGCATAAACATCAATGGCATGACCAGACATCTTATAAAAGTTCTAAGATGAAACCACTAAGCGCAATAAAGGCATCTGGAACAACACTTTCGGGGCTCTAGTCGTAGCTAAAGATGAACTAGAGGCAGAATGCAACCAGGACTGCCTCAGCAGGCGACGCGGCTTCGAGGTCTCCCTCCACCGCCACATAGCTGGTCGCCTCAGGATTAATTAGGCTTGAGCTGACAGCCACCGGGTAGATTGCACTGCCTGCCTGGAACCAAACAAATGTGGAAATCATGTGATATGAAGTTGAAACATATCATTCCCAATTTGAAGAAACTGTGAAGAAATATTAGATTTTCCTAAGACGCATTTGGAGCATTTGATGGGCCACTGATTCCAGCATTATAAAGCATCGACCATACTTACCAGACATGACCAGTTTAACTGTTGACTAACTACCACTGACTAAAATTATCGCATGGCGGGTGGTAATCGCAGATTAGTAAGCACTTTGTATTCACCGGTCATGTTTAAATTTGTCACCCCGATTTACTTAGGAACAAATCTTAGTCAAAGGGGTACAACTACTGTAGCAGGTTAGTATATACAAGTGCTGATTGTTGGGCGAGTTGGTATTGTACGTGAAAAAACATGATTGCGCTTTAAGACAAGGACAGGGGAAGAACATACACCACAGAGCGCTACACCACATTAGCTACTCAGCACCACAGCAGATCCCCATGACCGCCAACCCTAACTGCCGAACTTCGGCAAATATGCAAATATATTTGCCGAAGTGCTCTGCCAGATGAAAATTGAATTTATGTTTTATTTAGATATGAGGCACGCCTTCCATCTCCCATTTTGAGCGCTGAATAAAGCCGTGCGCGGGCTCTCCTCTTCTCCCCGGAAATGACAAGAAAAGTTGCACTTTCTAATAACCCTCGCATCGTTTCTCAAAAAATATTAATATATGCTGTCAGTGTCAACGACTTAATTTTCGCGGGCTCACATTTTCGCGAATCGGGCCAAAGCTGAAAATTTGAAATTATTCGCGGGTTTTAATTTTCGCGAATCGAGTGTAGCTTCCGTACACTCTTAAAAAAAAAAGGGTACTGTAGTACCCTCCTTAAGGGGGTAACCGACTTGCACACAGGGCAACCCCTTTTGGAGGTATCGTTATCCCCTGCAACGAGGGTGCAAACTTACCCCCTGGGTTAAGGTGCAATATTGCCTCCTTTTGGAGGTAACCTTAGTTCCTTTTGGTGTTAAAAGTGCATCCTTTCAGGGTCAGCCTTTACCTCCTTTAGGGGGGAATTTTAACCCTTTTGAGAGGTAAGACGACGTAATTGAGGGAGCTGTTTTTACCTCTTTTTGGAGGGAACTATGATCCACTTTGGGGTTAAATACACACGATGAGGAAAACAGCTCAGAAATCGCGGACTACGAAGAACAAACACGACAGAAAAGTGCTGTCCTGTCGTGTTTGTTCTTCGTAGTCCGCGCTTTCCGAGCTGTTTTCCCTATCATGTATAACCGCAACCAACTGGCCCAGTTCACCACCATATTACAGGTTAAATGCACACTTGGTGGAATCACTTTTACCCCCTAAAGAAGAATACTATGGCCCTTTGTGGGTGTGATAGTACGTGCTTCAAGGGTGGGGCCTTATAATAGATGAAGACGGCCTAGTTCTGAAAGTAAATGACAGTGTTTTATTGTGGCTGTCACAAACAGAATGGCATAAAAATCAATGGCATGACTAGACATCTTATAAAAGTTCTAAGATGAAACCACTAAGCGCAATAGAGGCATCTGGAACAACACTTTCGGGGCTCTAGTCGTAGCTAAAGATGAGCTAGAGGCAGAATGCAACCTGGACTGCCTCAGCAGGCGACGCGGCTTCGAGGTCTCCCTCCACCGCCACATAGCTGGGCGCCTCAGGATTAATTAGGCTTGAGCTGAAAGCCACCGGGTAGATTGCACTGCCTGCTTGGAACCAAACAAATGTGGAAATCATGTGATATGAAGTTGAAACATATCATTCCCAATTTGAAGAAACTGTGAAGAAATATTTGATTTTCCTAAGACGCATTTGGAGCATTTGATGGGCCACTGATTCCAGCATTATAAAGCATCGACCATACTTACCAGACGTGACCAGTTTAACTGTTGACTAACTACCACTGACTAAAATTATCACATGGCGGGTGGTAATCGCAGATTAGTAAGCACTTTGTATTCACCGGTCATGTTTAAATTTGTCACCCCGATTTACTTAGGTGACTAACAAATCTTAGTCAAAGGGGTACAACTACTGTAGCAGGTTAGTATATACAAGTGCTGATTGTTGGGCGAGTTGGTATTGTACGTGAAAAAACATGATTGCGCTTTAAGACAAGGACAGAGGAAGAACATACACCACAGAGCGCTACACCACATTAGCTACTCAGCACCACAGCATATCCCTATGACCGCCAACCCTAACTGCCGAACTTTGGCAAATATGCCAATATTTTTGCCGAAGTGCTCTGCCAGATGAAAATTGAATTTATGTTTTATTTAGATATGAGGCACGCCTTGCCTCTCCCATTTTGAGCGCTGAATAAAGCTGTGCGCGGGCTCTCCTCTTCTCCCCGGAAATGACAAGAAAAGTTGCACTTTCTAATAACCCTCGCATCGTTTCTCAAAAAATATTAATATATGCTGTCAGTGTCAACGACTTAATTTTCGCGGTCTCAACTTTTTGCGAATCGTACCAAAGCTGAAAATTTGAAATTATTCGCGGGTTCTAATTTTGGCGAATCGAGTGTAGCTTCCATAGCGTTCACATATTGCCCGAATTGTTCGCGGGACGTATTTTCCGCGAATTGTAGGCGATTCGCGAAGTTCGCGAAAATTAGGTCCTCTCGAAAATTTAGTCGCTTACAGTATATAGCCTATCCGTGGCGCCAGGTGTTGGGAGGTGGTCATGCAAAGAACAGACTGTATGGCACATAAACGCTGGAATAGAATATCCCTAATTTGCGAAGTTTTTATGAATCTAGACATTTGGATTCTAAATACATGTCAATAAGAAAAATTCGATTTTTTTTATGGATGCTTATGATTATTGTTGCATTTATGAGTGTGATATCTGTGGAACTTGTTATGGTGACTTCTTTCTATTGTGCTTTTTTATTTATATTTTTATTTCCCGTCGCGCACCCGTCCAAGCTAGGTATGCAGCTTTTTTTTTCTTGATTGCCACCACCATATTATTAATATTTTTAGTATTTCAAAAAAGAAGAAAAAAACCGTTTAGCCTTTTTCTTTTTTTGCGAGTTAGCCATTTAAAATTGCAGTGCTGCAGCTCCGACTTGGAAAATGACAGTCCTTTTGTGTTTCCGTGCCCCGCTCCAGTCAGGTTCCTTCGGTCTCGAACGGCGAGAAGAACCGGCGAGAACATTGACGCCGGACTCTCTCGCTCCGCTCGGCTCCGCTGGCCCGGCCTCGCGTTGCTTGCTTGCTTGCGTGTGTGTGCGTGCGTGCGCGCGCGAGCATCATCCAGTGTCCACACGTCAC